>LPNX010012195.1:462957-486363 GCA_001517045.1 Pseudotsuga menziesii
CAAGAAATAAATAATAATATTAAAAAAAACAAGCAATGAACATTGTAAATAAATTATAATGTAATACATACCTTGGTTGTTGAATGGTTGATGATGGTTGTTTTCTGCTTTCACAACTCAAACCATAGGATTTTTCGAGCTTGCACTGACACAGACAGGTGACAAAACTCAAAAAATAGAGCTCGCGACCCTATAGACAAGTGAATCGATGATAGAAGTAGAGACTGCATAGCCTTGAACAAAGGTGATTGTAAAAGAAAATAGTGAAGCCAGAGAAGCACAATGGGAAGATTATATACCTTCTCATTATTAGACTAGGTATAAATAGGAAATACAAATGGCAATACTATGGGTGAATACCATAGGTGAGTAAATACCATGGGTGACTTAACTCACTAACTAACCAAAAGTGAGATTACATTCTTCAACACACCCTGTTAATATCAACTGGTAGTACATCTTCGACACTGTCTATGCCTAAGTGCTCTCTCTGATATACAAATGTAGATGTTCCCAATGGTTTGGTGAACATTTCAACCAGCTGCTCCTTAGAGCCACAAAACAGTAATGAAATTTGTCCATCATTGACTAACTCACAAATGAAATGTTAGCGAGTGTCAATGTGTTTGCTTTTTCTATGAAATACATTATCTTTAGACAACTGTATTGCAGAGGTATTATCACAGAAAATAGAAGTGGGATCTTTTGCAGTGTGTCCCATATCCTTTAACAGTCTTCTTATCCAAACTGTATGGAAAGTTGTTGTGGTGGCTGCTACACATTTTGCTTCTGCAGAAGACATGCTCACAATGGGTTGCTTCTGAGATGCCCAAGAGATCAAATTTGTACCCAAATGGAAAGCATAACCAAATGTGCTTTTCCTATCATTAAGACTACCTGGAAAATCATTGGCAGCGTACCCTGTGAGAGTACTTTTTGGTGTATGAGTGTAGCAGATGCCATATCCAAGTGTGCCTGCAACATATCTTAGAATTTTTTTTCCAACTTTCTAGTGAAAGTCTTTGGGAGACTCCATAAATCTAGAAATAATACTGACAACATACATCAAATCAGGTCTAGTTGCATTCAAGTACATTAAACTGCCTACCATTTGTTTATAGAGTGTATTATTTACTGTCGGTTCATCATCATTCTTGGTTAACTTGGTGCCAAGAGCTATGGGGGTTTCTGTTGGTTTACATTTATCCATTCTGAATCTATGCAAAATATCAGTTGCATACTTATGTTGGCAGATAAAAATACCTTTATCAATTTGCATAACTTCCAGTCCAAGGAAGTACTTGATCAGTCCTAGATCAGTCATTTCAAATTCCTTTTTCATGGCTGTCATGAAATCTTCAAGCATCAAATTACCAGTGTAAATCATGTCATCAACATAAAGACATACCATCAATATTTTACCTTGCTCTGTTTCGACATACAGAGTGGGCTCATTGTTGCTTCTGCTAAAACCATTGTTGATGAGGTAGGAGTCAATCCTACTATACCAAGCTCGTGGATCTTGTTTAAGACCATACAAGGAATTTTTCAGCTTATACACTTTGCCTTCATGACCTTTGATAGTATAACCAGGTGGCTAGTTAGCATAAACTTCTTCTTCAAGAATTCCATTAAGAAAGGTAGATTTCACATCCATTTGATACACAAGCCATTGATTTTGTGCTACAATGGCAAGTACATCTCTGATGGTATCCATCCATGCTACATGAGAAAAGGTTTCATCATAATCTACACCATACTTCTATGCATATCCTTTGGAAACCAACCTTTCCTTGTGCTTTTCAAGTTCTCCTTTTTCATTCAATTTGGTTAGTATAGACCCATTTGACTCCAATACTAGTTTTGTCTGCAGGGATGTCAACAAGATCCCAAGTGTGGTTTTTCTCTATTGCATCAATCACTTCATTCATGGATTTTACCCACTATGCATCCTTCACTAATTCATTAAAAGATGTGGGATGACAGGAGAAGAGAGAAAATTGAAGTTGCTCATCAAGAATTGGAGTCTGTTCATATAACTCTTACAAGCTTCTGGTTTTCCGGTTTTGTGGTGGATCGTTTGCTGCTGTACTTCCAATCTTGGAAGTATGATAGGTATATATGGATGATGTGAGCATTCTTCATGTTGTATGTCTAAAGGATCACTCCAAAATTTGTCTTCAATGAAATTTATGTCTTTGCTCACCACAATCATTTTGGTGATAGGATTATATAGCTTGTATGCCTTGTGTTGTTCACTATAACCAGTGAAAATGCAGCGCTCATTTTTCTTGTCTAACTTTATTCTGAGTTCATCAGGTATATGCACAAAGGAAATAGAATGAAATATTATGAGATGTGAGACACTAGTCTTAGCGCTACTCCATGCTTCTTCAAGAATATTTTCCTAGATAGTCATTGTGGGTGATTTGTTGAGCAAGTAGACTGAGCATACAACAGCTTCAGCCCAATACTCATTTGATAGCTTCTTATGTGGCAGCATGCTATAGGCCATGTTCATGATGGTCATGTTCTTTCGTTCAACAACTCCATTCTATTTTGGAGTGTATCTAGTAGTGAACTGTCTCTGGATGCCATGCTGCTAACAAAAGTATGAAAACACATGTGAATCATATTCACCTCCACCATTTAACCTAAGAATTTTAATGAACTTTTGAGACTGCTTCTTAGTGAGAACCTTGATCTCTTTGAACTTGGAGAAGGTCTCTGATTTGTTCCAGAGGAAATAAATCCATGTTTTCCCACTAAAATCATCAATAAAGGTCAGAAAAAAAACTTCCTCTATCAAAACCCCAAATTTTCATAAAAATTTAAAATTTTGAAAAATACATAAAATGCTGAGAAAGCGGTTTGCTAACAGCTAACATTTATCTATAAAAGAATTAGTTACCAGATTAGTTAATGCATAATCTTAATTAAGTAACTTAGCATTCTACTTTTTGATACAAGGTTAAGTTTAACTTGTGTAATAATTCCTCTTTCAGTTTGCTGATAAGTTTTAATTTGCGACAAGTAGGTGGAACTGTCTTGGATTCTGGGGCTTACTTAGCATTTAAGCTAACGCAGAAAGATTACTTGTCCTTACAGGTTTTACAGGTATGAATGATCTAGTAACACCTTTTAATTCCATAAAGCATCCAACTATATTTCTATTTGC
Source organism: Pseudotsuga menziesii (assembly GCA_001517045.1). Lineage (NCBI taxonomy): Eukaryota > Viridiplantae > Streptophyta > Pinopsida > Pinales > Pinaceae > Pseudotsuga > Pseudotsuga menziesii. The sequence goes on from LPNX010012195.1 coordinate 466,136, forward strand.
AAAATAAAAATCTTGGTAAATAAGCTGTTACATATCAATCTACTTCTATGAGGTAAAACAAGTAGTTTTGTTTCCTTCAATTATTTTTGTCAGAAATATACATGTAGAAGAGTAATTACTTTTCCCTGGTTCACAACTTGTGATCTTTGTTGTAAGTTAATTTCACCTAGAGTGCATAACCTGTAATGCTATAATGATTGTTCTAACAGTAATATACATTATCAACTTATAATAATAGTATAACCAACTGCTTGTTCTTCATCTTCTGTAATGAAGATTACTGCCTAAGGTTCTAAACATTACAATGAACATAAAGTCCTAAGGACTTAGAACCTAATGGAATTGTTCCACTTCAGTTTCTTATTTTATTTTTATAATACTTCTTTTGAATTAATCCTCTGACCACAACAGTTAACTTAGGTCAAGTCTTCTAGAGAGATTGATTTATTCCCTCATGCAAGTACTAGATATTTCTAAAAGATTATGTTACTAATCAAATACAGGGTGAAGCTAAAAGTACTTATCATGGTTGAGTAAATAACCAATAGTTAGTAACTTCGTTGATCTGAGCTATGTAAAGAATTCATAGCCAACATCCTAGTATTTGCCACCCACTGAAAATGATATTTTTCTATGATACTCCCCAATACACACATGAACTATCTTGTTTATAAAACATCCATGTTTACCAGTACTTCTGGTTATAAACAAATAAGATTTATAAAGTTCATGATCCTATTTAAAACTATGTTCTATAAAATTATCAAGTCATAACTTAAATGTTGGTGGAAACAAGATTAGCTATGCAAAGTCTATTAGGAATACTTTATTTAACATCATAGTTTGGCTAGGTGATGAAATAGCCTTTTAATTAGTATTTCCCAAGTATCATAAGATTTACTTCATAAACTTAGTTTCGATAGCTCAAGGCTTATCAACATTTGTAACTATACTATTGATGTTATGAATAAATGGATAAATCATTAGTGAAGAACTAAAGCTTCTATGCATAAAATACTTTGGGCAAGCATATCGATTATGAGATTGTATTGATTTCATGTTCCACAAAAAGCTTAATATGAATAAACATATAATTATAAGTTCATATTGTAACTTGCAATGGAAAAGGGATGTGGCGTTAGACCACTCCATCGATGGGATTATGTGTAAGTTTGTGTATATAAAAGACTTTGAAATTGCCCTCGTCCTAAACTATACGATGACTATATGATTACCTTGGCAAAGATTCGAGGGTTCATGGTTTATGCCATGCAACCATAGATTGACATCCATGAACACGTAGAACCTTTGAATGATTACAATACTATATGATTGTGCATAAAATTATGTTTTGAATAATTGGGAATCATTGGCATGCAGGAAACTATATGATCGACCCACTACATGGTTGAATAATTTGTGAGACCACGTGTTTCCTTCTCGGCCAAGTGTTGGAAGTATAAGGGTTGGTGTAACCCTATGATTTGTCATTCTCCTCCGTCAATTTCAGGCCTTCGGGCCGCTCTGCAACTGTGTCCATGGCCACCATGCTTACTTTACTGTGAACTTAACGAGCTTTTGTCTTGGTTTACAATGTTCATTTTTTCTTCCTCGTTATTTAACTCTTGCTTGCACTGCGAGTTTACCCTGGAAAGAGTTATGAGGGCTGTGACTTATAGCTTACGGCCTGGTCTGTGTGTAGTTTTTGGTTCGTTCCTCCACGGCTTGCTTGTTGGGATCGTTTAAAGGGGTTACTTGCTTCTGTTACAGTTTGGTTTTCGTCATAGGGTTTCAAGAGTGTGGTTCTTATGCTTCACATGTGGTGACAGTTTTGAGCTTCACCGTCTGCTTCTTGCTTGGCCGTTGCTCCACCTTCTTCTTGCTGCTGCTAGCAATGGTTTGTGCATGCGCTTGAACCAGCTCTGTCACAGGAGAAATGAAGGGTTGGCTCTTTTTCTCGCTGGTGGCAGCGCTCCTGTTTCTCGGTGGTTACATTACCTTCGCTACCAGGTAAGAAAATTACTTTAAAATAGTTTCTTAAAATTTACTCTTAAATTAGTTATAGTATAGAGCATAATTTTAATGTCGTGGGTTATCCTTGCAGGTGACGGTTTACAACCCTCTTCGCAGCTGATACAAATGAGTAAGGTCAGCTTCTTGGTTACGGGTAAGCCCTGGTCAACCCATGGCAATCCATGCTTGTCAGTTCTTTATGGAACAATTTTTCAGTTGGAAGACGTGGCCTGCAAATGACCCTTCATGGGTTCTATTTCTCGGTTTGCTTATTTAGTTTTTTGCTAACCCTTGTTGTTAGCAGGGTTCTCCGGCTTATGTCGTGACTTGTAAATTTTGTTTTACTTGTTTTCTTTTATGTACTGTTATGTAAAAGAAATCGCAGTCTGTCAAGCCATTCTTTGTTAAACTTCAAGCATAGAGATTTAAATCTCTTGAGCTCAGATTTTTATGCTCTTACAGTAATTTTGTATACTAGGGTTCTTACCCTGTTTCGACTGTGTAAAGAAATCTTTACTTGTTATATTTATCTTGTATTAAATTGTATTATTATAACCTGTTATGTTATTTCTTTCTATTACAATAATTTGTTTATAAGCTCGGATATTCGAGCAAGGGTTAATCCTGTTAGTGACCTGTGTATAAATAATTTCTTTAATTATTCTGTAGGTTTTAGTTCAATAATAAATGTTAAATTAATTGTTTGTTACAGGTATATAATGGTTATACTTTCATTGTTATCTTTCTTTGTCCTTATAGGACTGTAATAACATCTTATAGTTTGAAAGTTCAAAATACTAAATAATCCAAATCTTTGGATTATTGCTTATCTGATTATTAATTCCAATGTTATTACTATGATTTACAATGTTAATACTATGAATTTATAATGTTAATATTATGAGGGTTTCGACCCTGTACTTTCTTTTATAATTAATCTTTGTTTTAGTTTATTTAAATGAATTAGTTCATTTATAAATAATATTTAGTATTATCTACCATTGAATTCAGTCCATTTTATTTTAATAAGTACATAGATAGGTTTTGTTATTATTTCCTTATTACAATATTATAATTGTTGTAGTTAATTTATTTACAAAAAGAGCTATACTAGAATTACCCTCCTTGCAAAGTGAACATTTGTAGATATAGTTAAGCAGTATGAACAATAAAATAAACTATGTAAAATAACTTGGTTCTTTCTTCACAGAAATAAATGTGTTTTTCTAAATTAATTCTTTTACCTATGGAAGTGGTAGTCCCCACTCTCCACCCCGGTGATTCGGTTATGACCGGTTAGTGCCAGTCAGTGTCTACCGGTTGCACCGGCTAAGATACTTTAAATAAGACCCTCGGGCTCATTGTTGATCATCATATTTGGAGATCACATCCCGATTCTTGGATCTCTGCAAGTAGTGTGTCAGTCTGAGCAAGTAGTCCGCTCGGCTTTAGGTTGCATTCGGTCTGTGAGTGTCGAGCGTTGTGTATGCTCTCCCTCTGCGCCTAGAGTGATCATCTGGGATCAAAAGCAGTGATCTCAAGTGTAATGTGTCTGTAAATGACCAAGTAGCGTATGCTCTCCCTCTGCACTTCGTGTGATCAGCTGGGATCAAAAACTGCTTAGGTTCGTCTGTCATAGTGTTGCCATGCTGATCTTCGCAGTCCGAAGACAATCGGCTGTTTATCGAGTCTATAATATTACTGTTCCGTACTGTTCATTCGGCCCTGTAAACGTACTGTTACTCGACTCTGTAAATATACTATTCATGTTACTGTTCACAGTCATTCCGTTGGTTATTGCAATCTGCATAATATTGATCTACTTTATTTCCCGCATTCTGTTAAGAGAAGTAATAAACATTGTTGAAGATAATATAAACGTCCCAGAGCAAATTTAATTCTGTGTGTCGATCCTGTGTGTCGATCCTGCTCCTTGGTATCAGAGCCAGCACATGGTTCGAAACAATTACAGAGTTTTGGCGATAGATCGTCCAGCACATGCAGAGAGGTTTCTATTGTGGTTAATGGTTCATCCAGAGAGTGATTTGGATTGTTACGAAAATTATCAACAAATGGTCAGAGATCGTGATTTATCTTTCCATCTATTCTGCAAACGCTTTGAGAAGCATTCCCTGTAAGTTCTTGCTATACTTACATGTCATTTTCTGTCTTATTGGCTTGTTGTAGACACTTTGCATTATCCAGTAGGAAAGGAAACGTGTTGAGTGATCGGTGGTGTTCCTAGGAGCTAAAAGAGAGGTTGTGATAGAGGGCAGTGAAGGCCGAAGAGAGTGTGCCTGAGTAAGTCCCTGCATAGATCAGACCGCTAGTGAGACATAGTTCCTTTTCAGATGGACCCAACGATGGATGATGTAGCTCACACCCGTCTAGACTGCCAGCAAGCTGAGGATGGTACTGTTAGTTTGGCAGAGCGCCGATCTTCTTTCTCACAATGCAGTAACTCAGATCCTGACTCAAGTATTATTCATATTGATGAATCCAATCCTTCTCATGAATGGAAACTCCCAACTCTGCTACCCAAAGATATTTACAAACTTAAACTCTAGGAATACTTATCTGCATAGCACTATCATGTATCCTCAGTTGATATTGCATTTACTCATGTAGATAACCCAGTCCATATTAACTTGCTCCATAAATCTCAGATTGATTGGGCAATAAAACAAGGTTATAAGTATGTGCACTTAGGTGCGATTCGATTAGGTCTAAATCCTTTAGTCAGACCATATCTTAATGTTTCTTCATTATGTGTCGCAGTTGACACCTGACATCGGCATTTTGCAGATGCCATTATTGAAGGTTTCGCTGCCCCGTTGCATGATGGTCCTGCCTTCGGGACTATATACCCTAAGTTTAGTGTGAGTCTCCTCGACCCCCATATCTATGATCTCCTGAAAGCATATGTTCTTCCCCAAGGGTTTTCCATGATGGATGGTTCCCGGATAATCCAACAGAAAGCTGCTGTCATTATCCGTTTCAGAAATGATACCCTACCTGCTTTACAGTCCCCTGTCCATAATACCCCGCGCCTGCTCAGCGTGGTGGAAAAGGATATCTCCAGAAAAGCACAACCTATTTTATTTGATTGGAGAGGTATCCAATCAAATATGATGAACTCCGAAATGCTGAAGCTTTACAAGCCTCACTTAAAAATCAACCTATAACTTTTGACAGGCAGAACAGTTCTTTTCGGATGCCTAACATCACTCCATTTCCAAGATTTTCCCTTGCGGATGTAAATCCTTCTCTTACACGTTCTTCCTCTACTTCCTCCTCTTATGCAGTGGATAGAAGATTATCCCATACTCCATCTCATCCAGTTCCTGAAAGTAATACTTCAGAATCCTTTACTGGGCTTCATGACACAGAACATAAAGGTCAGCACACAGACTGTCAGGCATGTCGAAAATCTCTAGAAAAACTTCAGCGTCACAGAAATTTTCCCCATCTAGGTATGTTTTCTCTTCCCAGAGAAAATGATGCCCATGAATTCGAAAGGGATGGCAGAAATTCATATTTTCCTGGTAGAAACCTACCTACTACCCCTTTTAGACAATATACTCCAGATGGATTATCTAAGAGAGAATATCTACCTCAGAAAACGGTAGAAGTTGGAGAAACACCATCTGATGAAGTCAGATTAAGTAATTGGGGAAACTTGCAGCATATCCTTACTGCCAAAAACTTGGATGATATGGCCCAAGACATACTAAGCCTTAAAGCAAGCATGCAAGAAGAAAAAGATAAGATTGCCGAAGTAAATGATAAGCTGGAACTTATTAAGCATCTACTCGTTGACTCAGAAGCCATTAAGAAAATGATCACTCGAGCTTCTGAGAATATTCTTACTCGCCTAAATAAGATAGAAGAGCTTCCTCAAAGAGCATCTAAATTGGGATCTAAGGTTGTAAAACCTAGTCCTGCCATTATAGCTTTAGCAGCTGAAGGTTATAAAAGAAAAGATGATAATAAGGCTAAGCTAGAACGCAGTATGTCATTTGGGATGATGTGTACTGATAGAGAAGACCAAAGGCCAGAATTCGACTTTGGTAGGTCAGAGAAAGAATTTAGTTCTCTTCACAGATGGGTGACTGCTATTAAAGGACTCCCTCCTACTATCTCAGAGAAGACTATCCAAAAACTCTTAAGTCTTGTACCTGTTTCTCCTAAACCTGAGCCTGAACCAGAATCAGTTCCAACTGAATCTGTACAAGAAACAGTTACTAGTCCTGAACAGCCTCAGCCTATCTCAGCTCCACCTTCAATGGACTTAAGCATGTTAAGTACACATGTTAAAGGATCTTCTTCTGGAGTCAAAACAGAACCTGAATTTGACACCCCTATGAGAGAAGCTAATGATACTCCTAGAATACCTCTGAGTTTCAGTACCCATACTTTTAATAATATTATCTCCAAGATGCATGAAGACCAGATTGTAAATATTGATTGTCAATCCAGAGATGCTATACATGATTCATTAAACCTTCTATTTCATTGGACCTTGTCCAAGAAAGCTCAAAATCCTGAAATTTCAGGACAACAGATTGCTACCCTGTTGATCACAGGATTCACTGGGTTAGCAAATGAATGGTGGCAATGGTTACCACAGAATGTGAGAGATGAGATGCTCAATGCTGAGGATGTTGATCAGCAGATACTCAAAGCTCTGGCCACACAGTTTCATGGTGGTGATGACGAAGATGATGCAGATCATCTAGCATCACTCTATATGTCTTCCAGGCTTTGTGACTTATCGTTTGCTGAAGAATATTTTTGCTATATGAAAAAGTTGCTAATCAGGGCAGGCAAGGCAAGTGATCCGACATACTTAAAACATTACCTGAGAATTTTTCCAGGTCATGTTCCTGATGCCGTTGAAAAGTATATGAAAGATAAGGGATTAAATTATCAGAATTTGTCAATCGCTCAGTTACACCATCATATAAAGGAAACATGGCAAGAGCATTTCCTATCTAAGAAGATTGATAAAGATTTTAAAAGACATCAGAATATGTATACGCCTTCATTCTGCAAGAAGGTTGCACAGTTTCCAGATTGGGGATGTGGTGCCCATAATAGAGCACACCTAAATCAGAAATGCACTTGTCCAAGAAAGCACAAGAAAAAGAATTTCTTTACTAGTGATCCTCGTTATCACTATCCTGATAAACCTTTAAAGTTTACCAAGAAAAGGCCGAAGTATAAGCCTTCTCAATCTCGGAAACCGCCTCCTCGAAGGAAACAATATATTAAGAAGCGCCGGAAACCTGCTGACAAGGAATCATGTTTCCTCTGCGGAGCCAAATGCCATTGGGCAAACAAGTGCCCAAAGAAGAAAAATAAGCCTAGACTAGCTGCTTTTTGTGTTTCTGTTCACCCCCAATGGTGGAGGTATTCCTCTTCTGCTGAGCCCCCACATGGTGATTATATTTATCTCCCTTCTGATTCTGATTCTGTTGGTTCTGATTCTGATAACCTTCCTAAGCTTAATAAATTTGGTCCCTCTTCAGCCTCTTCTTCCGATCTGTCTTATTCTGCTTCTGATTCTGATGCTTCCGAGGCTCCAAATTTGGGGGGGTGTAATCTTTCCAGTTCACCCCGTCCTTCAATTTCCTCCTCTGTACATACCTTTCAACCTCCTGAGTTTGACTTTTCCCTGTACATGCTTTCATTTAATAAGCAATTAGATATTGAAAAACAGATAGCTTCCATTGATCTAGCCCTTGCTGAATCCCAGCCATTCCAGTATCAATTAAGAGGACAACTAAGGGAAGAAAAAGCTTTGTTGCTAGCTCAGCTAAAAGGCAAACAAAAGTTGCTCGAAAATCCCAGTGAAAGCCTTGTGTCCAAGACAGTTATCTTTCATGAACCTGCAACTGTCTATAGAAAGTATCCTAATAAACATGAGAGTAGACAGGAATACAGACTCTCTACCCGAGAGACTTTGAGAGCAATGATTAAAGAAAAGCAACAGCAGATAAAGCAGCTTTGTACAGAAGTTAGTGAGCTTCGAGATCACATAAAGATCTTAGATGCTGAAGAAGAACATTCTTCAGAAGAAGAAACAAATAAATTAATTAGAGGAGCTCTAGATAGAGAAGTCGATATTGTAGATACAACTGATACTTCAGACCAGGTCCAAGAACCCCAGCCAAGCTTATTCCTAATGTCTGGTCCGAAATATTATATTAAAGTCCAGTTTGATCTACAAGAGTTTAAGCCCTACACTCTTTCCTGTATGGTTGATTCTGGTTGCCAGGTCAATCTTGCAAAAGGTTCTGCACTACCTTTTTACTACTGGGAACACACTTTTGGTAGTGGAACTGCTATACATGGCACCCCAGTTCCTATCAAGGGCAAAGCTGAAATCGTTCCAGTTGTGTTTGGTAAAGCTCAGAGTAAGCTTACATTTTATAGACTAGATGAATTAAAAGATGACTGTTTATTAGGATCTGATTTCTTACATCAAGTCAGTCCTTTTACAGTAGATGAGTTTCAGATGACATTCACTTGCTATATTAATAAGAAGAAAGTCATTCTACCTCTATCTTTCCAAAGTGAAGTCAAGTGCCAGAACATTGTAGAACCAGAGAATGCTAGTATTCCTCGACTAGCAAAGATGGAAAGAGAAATAGCTTATTCAGAAACACGTGGTGAGAAAATGCTAAAAGAAATTTCTGATAAGCTGAGAAAATATTGTTGTTCTGATATCCCCAATGCCTTCTGGACCCGAGAGAAGTATTTCGTGTCATTACCCTCTGACCCTCTCCAGAAGATAAAACCTATGAAGGCCTCTGCAAGAGTCATGACTCCTTTAGAACGAGAATTCTGCGAACAAGAGATTGCAGAGCTACTACAAAAAGGACTCATTGAACCTTCTAAAAGTCCTTGGGCATGTCATGCTTTCGTAGTTAACAAGCACTCAGAACAAAAGAGAGGAAAACCAAGATTAGTGGTTAATTTCAAACCACTAAATGCTGTTCTTCAGAAAGTCGGGTACCCCTTACCTGATAAAGCCAGTTTGTTGCAACGCATAACAGGTTGCTCTATCTTTAGTAAGTTTGATTTGAAGTCTGGATTCTACCAGATTGGTATTGAAGCTAAGGATAGATTCAAGACTGCATTCACTGTTCCACATGGTTTATACCAGTGGAAAGTTCTCCCTTTTGGTATCAATAATGCTCCATCTGAGTTTCAAAAACGGATGGAAGATATTTTCAGAGAGTATCCATGGATATTGGTTTTTATCGATGATATACTAATCTGTTCCCACAGTTTGCAGGAGCACCTCAAGCATCTGCAAATCTTTTATGATTTGGTATACAAGCATGGTATAGTTCTCTCTGAACCAAAAATGGAGATTGGTAAGACCGAGATAGAATTTCTCGGATTGAAGATTAATAAAGGAAGGGTTGTGTTACAAAATCATGTCCTTCAAAGTTTTAATAAATTCCCTAATGAAATTACAGATAAAACACAGCTCCAGAGGTTCCTTGGTTCGCTTAATTACATTAGACCATTCTATCAAGGACAGGCTGCTGATATTGTTCTGCTCCAACGCAGATTATGAAAGAATCCGCCTGCATGGTCTAGAGAAATGACTGCAGCTATTAAGCGTATCAAAGAAAAAGTTGTAAAGCTGCCACCCTTGAATTTGCCTACGAGAAAAGGCAATCTGATCATAGAAACAGATGCATCGGCCCATAGATGGGGTGGTGTTTTGCTTGAAGCAATTGATCAGAAAGAAAACATTTGTGGCTACGGGTCTGGATCCTTCAAAAAAGCTGAACTCAATTACCCGTCTAGTCATAAGGAAATTCTTGCAGTCAAAAATACTGTACAACATTTCATTCTCTTCCTTAAGCCTGTGAAATTCATTATCATGACTTATTTAAAAATAATGCCTAGAATGCTGAAGAATGAAACTGTCATGGAAGAAAACAATAGTCGTATTTTGAAATGGTTTATATGGTTATCTAATTTTGATTATGAAATTGTATATAAACCTGGCTATCTTAACTACCTTGCTGATATGTTGACCAGGGAGTCAGCAGAAGATTTAAAAGCACTTCAGCCTACATTACACATGTTTGATCCAGGGGAATCCAGTTCTGGTCTATCCAGAAGATGCATGAGAAGAGAAATGAAGACAGAAGAAGATGCAGCAAAGAAGCCAAAGACACATGAAGAATTGCTGCAGAAAGAAGGATTGTTTATCCTTCCCTGGGATGGAACATTGCCCAGAAATTTTCGTATTAAGTCTCTAGAATACGCTTCAGCCGATGAAGCTAAAAGGTTTCTGCAATTGACTATGATAGAAAATATCCAGTCATCTCCATTGAAGCTGACTATTCTTGAACGTTGGGAAAAATAAGCTTTCTTCAGCTTTGCAGACGCCACAGGTAAACTCCGAGACTGCCCAGAGGTGTGGACAGACTACGATGATGATGAGCACCTTTGGTATATAGATCTCTACGCAAGTAATATTACATGGACATCCTATAACCTCATCCTACAATGCTGCAGAGAAAATGATTCAGTTATAATCTTTGCCAACCCTGCAAATCTTAAAGCTAATGCTAAATGGTCGGGATGGACTGATGTTTTCCTCAATAAGTTCTGTCCAAGAACTGACTGGGAAAACCATCATGCTAACTTCATCCTTCATCTGAAGGCAGATCTTGAAATTGCACACCAGAGAGAACTCTAGTTTAAATTCAAACTTCATTTCGAAGGAGGTTCCTACAGACCACTTGAGCACCGAATGTATGTACAGCAAAAGGTCATTCGGAGAAATGTGGAAGGTGACCACATAGAGTCACGGGTTACTATTCGTGACATTCCGCTAGACTTCAGAGTTGAGTCAAAATTCCGCGGAGAGTTTATTTGCGAACCGCTAGAAGTTTTTCACGGTTCCGATGTACAATGTTGTTTCTCTCCATGGCTGTATCCTCTCCCTCCAGATCTTGATGATCCAGTCTCTCCAATCCACGATGCTCAAGGATATGACTCCCCAGATGACGACATATGGGAGTACCTTCAAGTTCGAGACTTATATGACTGAAAGCAGTGGTGGGCCTTATGAAGCCTGAGTGGGCCAGGTTTTCCCCACATTGATTCCGTTGCGGGCCGGATGAATGCTCTGCTGTGTAAACAGTAGTCTAGATGCTATCATGGGCCAGCTATGCTCCACTTTGTTTAATGCTGTCGGATTGTCGGTCTGTCATGATGATTCTTCGGGTCCCCGTAATGCTGCTGGCCAATTAAGGGACGAGATAATGGAAGTGGTAGTCCCCACTCTCCACCCCAGTGATTCGGTTATGACCGGTTAGTGCCAGTCAGTGTCTACCGGTTGCACCGGCTAAGATACTTTAAATAAGACCCTCGGGCTCATTGTTGATCATCATATTCGGAGATCACATCCCGAGTCTTGGATCTCTGCAAGTAGTGTGTCAGTCTGAGCAAGTAGTCCGCTCGGCTTTAGGTTGCATTCGGTCTGTGAGTGTCGAGCGCTGTGTATGCTCTCCCTCTGCGCCTAGAGCGATCAGCTGGGATCAAAAGCAGTGATCTCAATTGTAATGTGTCTGTAAATGACCAAGTAGCGTATGATCTCCCTCTGCACTTCGTGTGATCAGTTGGGATCAGAAACTGCTTAGGTTCATCTGCCATAGTGTTGCTGTGCTGATCTTCACAGTCCGAAGACAATCGGCTGTTTATCGAGTCTGTAATATTACTGTTCCGTACTGTTCATTCGGTTACAGGGCGCAAGGTCGAGTTTATATTTATGGTGGGCTTGGCTCAGTTGCAGATTATGCGAGTATGGTTCGGGCATATATCATTCGAAATCGAATGGAGAATTCACCAACTCCACTCACCAACGACCAACGTCACTGGCATTCATTAACTGAAACGTCGACTAAGGAGTACCCATGGTTTCTGCAGCAGTATGAGGATGAACAATGGTGGTGGGTGTGGCCAATGACGACATTGAAATGTGTGAGACAGAGGTCAGTTGATGATGCCAAAGGAGTGGCTGACAATGACCTAGTGATTTCATCATCCATGCAAAATCATCACATGGTTAGACAACTCCTTTATGGTTTCACTTGACACATGTATGTTGTTTCAAACTTTTTCAACTAACCAAAAAAACTTGAACCTAAGGTAAAAAATTAAGGCAAAATTACTAGAAATGTTGGAATGTGTTCACATTCCAAAATTTGTTGTTTCTTTGTTTCACCACACGGTCTACGACATACTTATAGGAGTCATATCACTTAGTTTTGGGCTAACAATACTAGAGATTAAAAATGTTGTGATCTTTTAATTGCCGCCTGAGCTTAAAAAACATGTATGTTCGGTTGACCAACAACGAAGTCAATGGTTGACTTCGTTGTTGGCCCGTTGGATGGACCAAACGTACATGTTTGTTAAGGATGGCCTTGATTAAAGGGGTTATACTTATGACTAGTATTTGAGCTAACACCCTTTTGTTTAGTTTACCATATTACAAGGATATGTGTTATAAACTTACTAGGTCACTTGGAGTTATGCTAGTTTGATTCATTATGTCAACATCGTACTGTTATACTCTACTATATTATACTGTATTAGTAGTTGACATTATCTCACTTTGTTTAAAAGTTAACCACCTTATTAGTAATATCCGATAACAATGTCGAACGTCGGTAACGTATTTAATATCTTCCACTTCAACCTATTTAAAAACTCTCATTTATGGGCGCCCGCACGAAGCTGCTACCCAATTATGATGCAATGGGAGCGCGCAAGTGGGATAAATCAACAACGACACCAGGTTAGTCATTGTTTTATTTAATGTCATAATTTCTAATAAATTTAACTTAGAATCAGATGTTGATGACTCGATTTTTTTTAATGTACAGCTATTTAGTGTCAAGTCTCCAACACACGGGTGGGAGGATGCTGGTTGGTTCAACCTAGATGGCCATGGCATCTATGGAGGACATCGCGACACCATACACATAGGTAGTTTTCTTTCAGTAATTAAATTTTATGTTAGTAGTAATTGGATGTCAATCATCGCATATTTATTTAAATTGTCGGCCCATATTTAGTTAATATTAACTAATTGAATCTAAATATTTTTGTGCAAATGAACAGGTGTCCACAAGATTGAGTGACCATCCATCCCCACCAGGGATCAACAGATCCCCTCGTGATCAAGTATCTTGTAATAAAGTATAAATTTAATTATAGTTTTGATGGCTTAAAGATTTGTATAGTTATATTTTTTATGTACTAATACACGATGACATGAATATGTATGCAGGTCCCACCACATAGGTTGTCACATGCCCTAATTTGCAAAAACAATTTTATATTATCGAGGAACATTGTGTTAAATTTTATTCTAAGTTGTACTTGTTGACCCAGTGAGGTCAAGAATATTTAATGTAAATTCAGAATATTTTATTTATAAATAAATAAATGAGGAGACAACAGCTTAGGAGAGCTGTTAAAAGAGTGTTTACTGGTNTGGAAAGAAAACTGACATGTAGCAGCGTCCTCAAACCACTTCCAACTGTTGCAGGTGGAAACCTCCCTATATTTGTGGTCATGATTCCCCAAGAAAGTGGAATTAGAGTAGGTGGCTTAATTAATAAAAACTGACCCAGAAAGACCTAGGCATCTCTATAAAATTTCCCATTGAAGAGAGCTGAGGCTGTTCATTATAGAGAAGTGATCATTCAGGGTGAATGAATTTACTTCAGAGAAATTCAATGGAGGGGAAATCTGGAAAGTGTTTGAGGGGATAACTGCTGAGATTGATCTGGTTGCAGCTTTTAAGCTAAAGATCATATTGCTGAGAGCAGATTGTTTTTACTCAGGTATTGAACTAGTCAGGTGACAGAGGGTTCTACAGTTGCATTCTCCACTCAGTTCTCATCCAAGAAGACTAGGAACAGGCTCGGGGGTCATGAGGAAGCATTGTTTGAGCGCTCTCCAGGAGATTGGTAGGGAGGAACGACCTCCTAAAGCTGTTGTCATATTGTCCTCAACAGGTTCTATTTTTATTTGTTTACTATCTTAGTTAAGTGAATCCTAGGTTATCTATTATATGCATGTTAAATGTTTAGGTTTAGAAATGAAAGGTAATTGTGAAATGTTGGATGTAGTAAAAAAAATTATATATTATAGCAGAAATGGAATGAATATTTATTGACTGAAGTAGATAGAATTAAATTTCTAAGCTGTGTTTTTCCACACCTGGTTTCAGGCCGTACTCTAGCACAGTTAGATTGTTTAAGGTAAATGAAATAATTTTTGTAATGGAATGAGAATAGTAAATATGATTCTGCATCTGTATAAAAATGAAAATAGACTTTATTTCAATGTTTACAATACAATGAAAAAGCAGTGTTGTAGTTTGTTTATATTTACTATTTTATTTAGTCTATCTAGATGAAAATACAGGTAAAAGGAATAGTAAAATACACTAGTACCACAGTATTAGTATACTGTTAAGAAAAAAAAGTTTATAGGAGATAATAACTAATATTCGAGAAAATATATAGACAAGTTAATAACTAAACAGTTCTTTGAAATATTAACTTAATCTTAAACTATTACTTATTAAAACCATATTAGGGTTTCGTTTATAGACCCTTCATTTATGCAAAACAAACAGAGTTCTAGAGTTAACATTCTTTTCTCTACAGATCTCTAAATCAATATAATTTATAGATTGGTAAATAAAAATAAATGTATATATAAATAATAAACGAAATAAACTAAGAATTATATATAGTTATGCATTTTTAAAAATTTAAAACCAGATAGGTTTATAACCTGTGAAAACGTAAGGGTCGAAACCCGTTCGACTATTCTTTTCAAATACAAATTAATCCTGTATAAAATACATTTAGTTACATTGCTAACTAAGAATTAAAAATAACAAGTAAACGATTAACTGTGTATTAGACTGACTACAGTCTTATTCTTGAAAATAAAATATATTTATAAATCTTTTATCAGTAAATTAAATACTTCATTGACAGGTTAATGAAACAATAGTCCACATGTGAAAATAAAACTGAAATCAACAAGAATAGAGCTCAAATAATAAAATATAAAAAAAAACTTTTACACAAGGGTCCTTTCCAATAAACCCTAACTAATATACGTTCTGAACTAATAGTGTAAAACCTATAAATTTTACATTTTAACTGTTCCACAATATTCACCTTTAAACTAACTACTTATAAGTATTTATTATTAACGATAAATTACTTTACTAACAGATGAAGAAGAAAACCCTTTTTACAATATTATCATTTAAAAGATCGAATAGAACAAACTAGAATAAACAAGACAGAAGTCTTTTAAAAACCTTGATTACAGAAAGATCTTTATAATCTTAAAACCACAGTATTATATTATCAAGCTGTAAGGCTGAAATCTCTAATATGCAACCAAAAAACTACATACATATTATGGCTTAAGAGCCGAAACTACCCAGCGAACACCGCAAGGGTTTTAAAACAAAAACTGGGTAATAAATAAAACTAAACATTTAAACCATTAAAGGAATCGAAGCCATGCTTCCTTTCAACTGTCAACTCCTTCCAACAACCATTTGCAAGTAGGGAGATGCCACAACAAGACTGGGGCTTACCTGTTTGCAAGCCACTAATTTAACCCACGCTGGAGAGGTTTCCTTCAAGTCTGAAGCCATGACTGTAACCTGTAAGAACAAGACCAAATTCCCTAGTTAGAAATTTATTCATCTCATTAAAACCTTAGCTAGAAACTAATGAAAGAAATAAGTGCAGGGTAAACTTTTACCTGCAAATAAGAGGTTTGGAGTCGAGAAGGAAACTAAGCCAGTTCGAGTAACTGCACCAAGAAGCAACCAAACCCTCGTTCCAACCCTGTGATAGAGGTAGCGAGGTTATTACTCTACTTCTCCTCAACACTGGAGCAAGTCACGAGCAGAGACAAGGGTAACACTATTTTCCAGTTCTCAAGCTACTTACAGAGTTAAGAAACCACTCTCACCATGTTCCAATAACTTACAGAAGGAACTATATTATAAACTATGAATTCCCTTTAAACACATGCACAAGAATGAAACACCATACTGCTTACAACGGAGCTGTCAAACGATAACGAGTAGGCCTCTCATGGCCGCGAAGAACTCACACAATGCAGAGCAAACCCTCAAAGGATAATGAATATCATAGGGTTTCTATTTGAGTTTTAAATCAACCAATGCATGGTGGAGACTCATCCATGTGCCCATCGAAAAATTTAATCAAAAGTGGGTTGATCCCTATAGTCAACCCTACACTGTCGTGTGAAAAACATATCATTGCCAATCATATATACCATGCAAATAATGATAATGTTTTGTTTTAATTTAGTTCTTATCTTTGCCATTTTGATAACATTACAATCAATAATTTGTAAAAGCATATATATCGTGATCAATATTGGAGCTTATGCCTTTGACCTATAGTCGGTTACACTTATAATTGCTCTTCATACAAACCTTGTGTTAAATGATTTATACTATGTTTTAAAACTAGTGTTATGTAAAAACAAAGCTGGTAAGGTAATTTATTTATAGTTTAACTTTATGGAGGTAGTTGTTAGGTAGTATTTCTACCCTAGTATAATTCTTACAATTGCATAAGGTCAAAATTGCTATGGTTTAAACCCTTCTTTGGGGTTGTGTCCTTGTTGTTTTCTATGAAGGACGAAGCTTATAATAAATCAAACCATTAATTAGACTACACCAAGGTAATTACAAGGTA
The DNA here is from genome assembly GCA_001517045.1 of Pseudotsuga menziesii. NCBI lineage: Eukaryota > Viridiplantae > Streptophyta > Pinopsida > Pinales > Pinaceae > Pseudotsuga > Pseudotsuga menziesii. The sequence continues at coordinate 482,968 of LPNX010012195.1, forward strand.
GAATACTACCTAAGGGTAAAGGTAAAATTACTTAGTAATATTATTAAGGTAAGGTAATATTACAATAACACATGTGACATGGTGATAACCTAGAAATCGAAGTTTCTAGCTTGATGTCTAGTAATGCTAGTAAATAATTATAGCTGTATACAAATAAATAGGTTGATATTCTTCACTACTAAAGAAGAGTTAAATGTAATCTATTTGTAAACTTTTTCCTTGAGGATCATAGGATTATATTCATGCATTTAAAACAATACATTGAGTATTGAACACATCAATAGCAGTAAAAACATACTACAATAAAAGTGTTGCTATGTTAAATTATGAGCCCTATGCTCATCATTATATTCTGTAAGTGGCTAGGTATTGTAACAATAGAAAGACACTTAAACAGAACTCATTCTGGAAAAAGCCACTGAGTATGTTAAAGATATTGGTCTTTACGACTAACTTAAAATATTGTCATAGATCCACAAACAGCAAAGGAAGTTACTTTACCTCATCGTAGCCTTGATTTCTATTAATCAATTTACACTCTAGCATTTTATTATGATAAAGAAGTACTTCTTGACTTAACGTAAAAATAAACTCCTACTTGTTCAAAATTTTACCTACTGAACCTGTAAGAACCAGAAATCTAGCTGAGTTAGCAGTTGCTAAGTAAGCCCCGATTTAGAACATGGCTTTCTCACCTACTTGAGAAAAGTAAATCATTAGTATAGCTAGAAGCAACTAAATGCAAGTCATTTTATATAACTTACCAAAATTAAATTGGTATTAGTTTTTATGTGTTTGAAGTTAATCACTACATATTGTTAATTGTTTCATTTTCTGCTAACCACTAGCAGTTATTAAACTGCGACTTTAGACATTTTATATTACTTTAAAAATTTTAAATTTTTGTGAAATTTTGGGGTTATGACATAAGCACATCTGTGTCACTATATCTCCACTGACTTCCTTTTTCCCACCATATATGCCAGGTGTATCCCCTGGCATACATGTCCCTTTCCCTGCATCCCTCCCCACCTCGTTCCATCCATCCCTTGCCTCCCACCCACCACCACATTTCCATCCAGCTCCCCCGTCCGACCACATTACACCATCCATCCACATTCACCCATACCTCCACCCATCCCAGACCTCATCCCACTCCTCCATATTCCCCCACCACCCTCTTTTCCTCTTCCAGGGTGGCCCGTTCCATTCTACAACCAGTTGGTGTTTATCGTCGTACATCACCACTTCGCCCACTCCAGTCCGTGCCCTCTCCCACCGTTCCCCCTAGTGTTGTAGCCAACATCGATGTGGCTACATCCACCCTAGCATCATAGCAGGTTGTACAACCCACTGCTCCACCTGCCACCCCCGAGGACCAGCCTGTTGTGTTCATGGTGATATTGATTAGCTTATTAAAATCTCATTCAATATTAATGAAAATTAACATAGAAGTAAATTTTATGAGTTATATTACTGTTTAAATGTTGCAGGGTGGCATTGCTAAGAGACTTGGATCACAGAGGAGGGTAGCCTGCTCACCACTTACGGTCTTGTCTCAGGTGATCTATTTAAAATTTGAAAACGTAATTTTGATATTTAAATTGTGTTTTATACTTGTATAATTTCCTGTAGGAGATGAAATTTGATTGTTGTCATTTTAGAACCCAAGGGGAGGTAGTCGAAGCAGCCGAGAGAACCGAGCTTCCTCTAGCTCGAAGAAGAGGAAGATCGATTTTGGATTTGGACCTGGGAGCTCCGAGGGTGGCTAGGAGGATTGAGAGAGCCTCCTATGTACACTAGCCATGATGTGGCATTTTGGCACAAGTTGCCATATTTTGTATATGATTGGATATTTTTGTATATTAATATATCATTTTGTACTTCTTTATAGTAGTAGTTTACAATTGGTGCGCTTGCAATACTTATTGTTGACGAAGCAATAAAGTCCGTAATTTCATAATAAAAATGCATAAAAAAATTAACATTGTAGGTTAGTTAACAAAAAAATACACAAATGCATAAAAATACAGTCTTATTCATTGTCCAAATTGCAATAGAAAGAACTTTTCTGCCTTTGGTATTTACATAGTAATTCTAACCTTTGGCCTTCTACTCCATTTTCTATCCTTGACTAACCCTAGGACTGTCTATCAAACTAAACTATAATACTACCTATTAGGCAGCCATAAGACACACCTAAACCATTCTATTCTATCCTAACCCTTGCTAAAACCCTTTTCCTAGACTTCTACCTTTCCCTCTCTCTAAAGCAAGGCTTATTCCTTTCATTTCCACACTACTTAGACCCCCATGACTCTCCCTATATCTCTGACTGTAATATCCATTTTGGATAGCCCTAGAACACCACTAACGCATCCTAAGCTTCCCTAACATATTCACTGTCATATCATATTTAGGGCATCCCTAATAGCCTTCTTACCCACCTATCATATCCTAAGGTCACTTCCTTTCCTTCTTATCTTACCCACTCACTAATGCCTCACCTCAAATTTGTCCATAACCCAATTTAAAGTGGCACAAAGACACCCTAAACGGATTGTATATAAACAATCATTCCCAGCCATACTTAAAAAAAATTGACAGTGGTATATAAACATCCATAACTTCGCAAAATACTAGGAAAGTCCTTGAATTGCTTGCAAGTCATTGTGTCATCAAAATCCAAGTGAATATGCTTCTTATCATTCCTACTTGACTAGAAATTACATCTTGGACTGTCATAAGAGTAAATTATATCTTGGACTGTCATAAGACATTTTACTTGACTGGAAATTTGATTTGGTTTAACAGTCCCATTGGCTTGGAAACTTGTCACTTATAAAATTGTTTATCACTGATGTTTGCTTAAAAAGATTGTACCTTTGTGTTAGGATTATTAATCCTCCCTTGTAAAAATTTGGTCATATGTCTAAATCAGGAGTCATGTCTAAATCGGGAGTCCATCCAGTCTATTTATAGTCATTAGCACCATTGGTTAAACCTGACCAAATTGGGGCACATGTTTCAGTTACCAAAGTGTGGGGAACACTAATTGAGGCTCACTGCCACTTATTGCACTTGATTGCATAAGTTTAGGAGTCTCCTAGATCAATCCCTACAATTTAGGAAGCAACTGGGAGTGCCGAAACCAACCAAGGTCAGTTAACTTCAGTTGATGACTAGTCAAGCCAAGTTAGGAGTCAGTTACATTCAGTTCTAGCTCTCTACATTCAGTTAAATAATGGTTTACTTAATTGCACACATGTGGGGCGTTTTTCTCACCTACCACGGTCAGTTAAACATTATTTAATACTAAATGTAACAGTTGGTTGTGTTTTAGAACTCCGGTTATGATTTAGACAAGGACAGTTAACTACTGGGTCCTTAACTTCA
>LPNX010012195.1:488714-505585 GCA_001517045.1 Pseudotsuga menziesii
TTTTAGTACTCCAATTGTGATTTAGACAAGTCTTGGTTACCTACAGTCAAGTAGAGTCATCAATTCGAACTTCCTCATGTGGATTCGAATTGCTTGTGGCTATTAAAGCCATTTTACATCATTGTAATTATTATCTGAATTACTTTTTTGATTAATGAAAGCATTCACAGCTGCAAGCCTTTTGCACTGTTTCATTCTTCAATTGCTGAGTAAATTGTGAGATCTTCTTTGTGAGTTTTGTTTTTGTCTACAGATCTATATGCTCAAATTTACACTTTGTCTTGGTTAGCTAAAAAGTGAAATATAGGACTGTCATAATGCTAAATGCTTGGCTACAAATACTTTTATGTCGGTTGCAAGAGAGGTTGACTTTGTATGATATGATGATAATGTCCCATCAACACCACTAACATGCTTCAACCACATGCATAATTGAAATTAAAACATCCCATAATGCTAACGTCCCATAAAAATTGTTCTTCCTTGACAAATAAAAAATGAAACAAGTTCATGAATATGTGTCTTCTATAATGATCTATTGAGCACTTGCAATTTTAACGAGCTATTGTACTTGTTGCAATTTTAACTTTTTAAGGGTTAGCATGCATAGCCTAGGGTTTAGAATCCATGAGGAAACCCTAACCCTAACTGAAGTTTAAAGGTTAGCATGCATAACCTGGGATTTATAATCAATGAGGAAAACTTGACAGGTAACATCCTATTTAGGGCAGCCCTAATAGCCTTCTTACCCACTTATCATAGCCTAAGGTCACTTGCTTGCCTTCCTATCTTACCCACTCACTTCCTATCTTGTCATCCCTATTGATCCTTCCTTTGGTAGTGACATGTTCTCTTTGGGTGTACAATCATGGTTTGAAGGGTCATTTTGGCTAGCAGGTTCCTTTTATTTTAGAGTATTTTCCTTAGTCATCATCTTGATGGCCTATACAAGTACATGATGACCTATCCAAAGGTCTGCACTTAGGATATCTAACAAAATAAACATCATTAAAGTTTACTTAACAAATTCAACCCAAAATTATCTCAAATTAGCATGCATAACCAATGCTAGAATCTGCCCAATCATAAAGATAATATAAGCTAAAATTCAAATCTCCACACTATAATTTTTTTCCTTGATAGGGTTTATAAACCCTAATCATCTTTCATCATAGAAGCACATGGCATTTCAGGCAAGTCTAGCTAGGGTTAGCATTTCAGGAAAGTCTAGCATGTAACTATTCATCAATTACAATAGTGTTAGCTAGGGTTTAGGATAACAAAGAAATTCAAATCATAACCTAGGGTTTAATTCAATTGTGGCAATTTGATAATTTGAGTATTGTTCCTAGAATTTGCACACATTGGTATTTGCATTTGTGAAAATATGAAATAGTAAGTAGTTCATATTAATCCCAATAAAATTATTTCATGTATGTGCATAGCCTAGGTATAGAGCCTTTTGGTTTTTACTTAAATGATACTAACCAATAGAATGATATATACCTAAAGAGGTCATAAAACCCTAGTTCCATCTCATAACTTGTGAACCCTAGTTATAATATGCAATTTGTAGTTCATGAAACCCTAGTTGCTTTTCAATTTGTAAGTGTATCCTAGGGCTATATGGCCATTTGGTTTCTAGTTAAATGATACTAACCAGTCTAATTTGATCTTGTCTTATTCTACAGGGATGAAAATTATATAAACCCTAGTGTCCTTATGCACGAAAAGAGCTAATGTCTTTGGTGATATTGCAGTCTTATTCTTGTGTGATAAATTGGTTTCTTGTCTTATTATACAGGGTTGAAAATTACATAAACCCAGGTGTCCTTATGCATATCCAATTTTCATCATGTAATGCATTCCTCCTCTAGTTGTGTACCACATCTTCTTGTTCCCAATGCTCCTTGACATATGTGTCAGAGGTGGTTACAATGCTGCAATTCTTATCCTCAATATGTGTGCCAAGGTGTTTACTATGCTCATTTGTTCTCCTTAACATGTGTGTGAAGGTGGTCACTGTTATAGCAGATTTCACCACACTAGGTGAATCACACATTGTATGGCCTTCCCCTGTCCCGCTGCAGACTCATTAACCCCTATGGACCACTTTTTATCTTTTGATGTAACCTTGACCATCCCTAAAAACATTATAAAAATGATATACACGTCCTTTTCCTCGATAACCGCGTACATACGCGGATATTCCCTCTATAGTCGCGTACATCAGGATGTGTACATAGTCCAAAGCATTTTAGAGTTTTCCTTGACTTGGATCTGACTCATATGACTTCTGGCCTTCCATATGCCTTGAGATCGCACGGATTCGACCTTTCAATACCCCTTTGGAAAGCTATATAAGGAACCCCTTGGTACATTGAAAGCATAAGAGAGAATTGAGAGCATCGAAACTATAGTCCATTGTTGCCAGAACTTATGCTTGAGTCTGCATCCCTTTCTCCCTTGGAGCACTGTTGTGTTCTTCCCAAGCTTGCCCTTTGTTAGTAAGCTTGCTATCGAAGTGATGGAGGATTGAGGTGGTGGAGGCCCAAGTGGGGGATTCAGTTTCTCCGATTCGCAGATGTGCCGTCAGAGGTTGTCACTTGTAATCTCTGATTCTTATTAATAGAAATATCTTTTCCTGTCCAGTAATGTGTATTTGAATGAATATTGTTTCCATTGGAATATGTCAAATGCTTTTACATTATTGATTATATATGCTAGAATAGATCTAACACCATGAAATATAGTATGCTTGTATTGTTTACTTGTTGTTGAGGACGTGCTATAACAATTCAAGCTGAAGATTGGAAAGCTCAATGGGGATCTACTTCAACCGTCCGGAATAAGGTACGAGGTTTGATCCTTTAGTGTTAGATGTTTTTATTTCTATTGCATATTGGGAAAGATTGATTTCTGGAGTCTAGCTGTCTATTCTGGTACCCCAAGCCATAGGAATTTATCTCCGTAAGGTTCTCTCGCCATCGACAGTTTTGGGAATACATCAATGTCCCCTGATCAATGGACTCTCTCAAGTGTTTGACCTCAACACATTTATTCACACTTGTTAGTTTGCACTCTAGTACCTTGATTCCCATTTTCATTATCGGTGGGTAATCTCGCGTCTGTTAACGGTATACATTAATGACCGGTAATCAGACGATGGACTACTATGTTCGACCTCGACACCTCTATTCGCATAGTAGGACATGTACTCGTAGCGGTTTGTGTAGAAGACTTTCCAGACTGGTGGAATCACTTATATGCTACCTCCTTGATCGTGCCAGTGTTCATGAGATTTCAGCTCTCGTGATTTGATCCAGTGTATGTCAGACATTTCCAGCTGATGGAGATCTTGATCTAGTATATATCTTCAGCCTATGGAGATCATGGTCCATTATATGTTGTATATATTCATCATGGAGATTCTGATATATGTATATTGTACGTGGCGATGACCACATATGTTCTATCATGTTTCATGCCTATTCATGGCCATTGTACTCTTATGTATCCGGGACTGCTAGATGTATTTGCAGATTATATGCAGAGTTGTATTATGGTATTATGCTGATTGGGTGGCTGGTCTTCCATTTGGGTACCTTCATCACTTCATTTCTGGGATGGACTTATAATGTATTTCGGCCATCGTATAACCCCTCTGATCTCATACATTAGGGGGCATCTGTTATAGTGGATTTCACCACACTAGGTGAATCACACATTGTATGGCCTTCCCCTGTCCCGCTGCAGACTCATTAACCCCTATGGACCACTTTTTATCTTTTGATGTAACATTGACCATCCCTAAAAACATTATAAAAATGATATACGCGGCCTTTTCCCCGATAACCACGTACATACGCGGATATTCCCTCTATAGTCGCGTACATCGGGATGTGTACATAGTCCAAAGCATTTTGGAGTTTTCCTTGACTTGGATCCGACTCATATGACTCCTGGCCTTCCATATGCCTTGAGATCGCACGGATTCGACCTTTCAATACCCCTTTGGAAAGCTATATAAGGAACCCCTTGGTACATTGAAAGCATAAGAGAGAATTGAGAGCATCGAAACTATAGTCCATTGTTGCCAGAACTTATGCTTGAGTCTACATCCCTTTGTCCCTTGGAGCACTGTTGTGTTCTTCCCAATCTTGCCCTTTGTTAGTAATCTTGCTATCGAAGTGATGGAGGATTGAGGTGGTGGAGGCCCAAGTGGGGGATTCAGTTTCTCCGATTCGCAGACGTGCCGTTAGAGGTTGTCACTTGTAATCTCTGATTCTTATTAATAGAAATATCTTTTCCTGTCCAGTAATGTGTATTTGAATGAATATTGTTTCCATTGGAATATGTCAAATGCTTTTACATTATTGATTATATATGCTAGAATAGATCTAACACCATGAAATATAGTATGCTTGTATTGTTTACTTGTTGTTGAGGACGTGCTATAACAATTCAAGCTGAAGATTGGAAAGCTCAACGGGGATCTACTTCAACCGTCCAGAATAAGGTACGAGGTTTGATCCTTTAGTGTTAGATGTTTTTATTTCTATTGCATATTGGGAAAGATTGATTTTTGGAGTCTAGCTGTCTGTTGTGGTACCCCAAGCCATAGGAATTTCTCTCCGTAACAGTCACTATGGTCCAATATTTCACTTATCTTCATCCTAATATCACAAGGCAACCCAACAAAATAAACCCTAGTCTAAGTGTATGTTAACACCATGAAGATACATCCCTTCAGGGCACTCTTTCCAAGAATATAACATATCTAGAACCTCTTATTACAACAAATTACAACATCAATAAATCTACTAAGCAAAACCCTAGTTTATGAAACCGATGCACAGTGGAGTCACTAAGCCATGAAAACATGGTGGAGAGGGACCGCTAGAGGTAATGGCATGCTAGGATACCAATGGAATCAATGGCTCATCGATTCGACCTCCGATTTTTGAGTTATGTTGAGTTGCAAGTCGCATGAAAATGTTGTTCAGGGACACTTGGTCACTCTCGGTCCGGGAGAGAAAAACCAAATGGAGCAGCAAGATTGCATGTCATTGGCTCCAACAGGGGTGTATGGCCAATGCCGACATGGGAACACCACCAATACTGGCACGAAGGAGGGTTTTTCAGAGTTGACCCACCAATGTTGGAGTTGCATTGAAGTAAACTGAGCAAAACCCTAGTTTACGAAACCGATGCACAGTGGAGTCACTGGGCCATGCAAACGTGGTGGAGAGGACCCACTAGAGGTAATGGCATGCTAGGATACCAATGGAGTCAATGATTCATCGATCCAACCTACGGTTTCCAAGTTATGTCGAGTTGCAAGTTGCATGAAAATGTTGTTCAAGGACGCTTGGTCACTCTCGGTCTGGGAGCGAAAAAACAAATGGAGCAACAAGATTGCATGTCATTGGCTCTGACATGTGTGTATGGCCAATGTCGACATGGGAACACACCAAGACTAGCATGGAGGAGGGTTTTTCAGAGTTGACCCACCAGTGCGAGAGTTGCATTGAAGGAAACTGAACAAAACCCTAGTTTACAAAACCGATGCACAGTGGAGTCAGTGGCCCATGAAAACGTGGTGGAGAGGGTCCACTAGAGGTAATGGCATGCCAGGATACCAATGGATTCAACGGCTCATCGATCCTACCTACAGTTGCAGATTTATGTTGATTTGCAAGATGCATGAAAATGTCGTTCAGGGACACTTGGTCACTCTCGGTACGGGAGCGAAAAACCAAACGGAGCAGCAAGATTGCATGCCATTGGATCCAACAGGTGTGTATGGCCAATGCTGACATGGGAACACCACCAATACTAGAACATAGGAGGGTTTTTTAAAGTTGACCCACCATTGCGAGAGTTGCATTAAAGGAAATTGATCAAAACCCTAGTTTATGAAACCGATGCACAGTGAAGTCACTGGGCCATGAAAACATGGTGGAGAGGACCCACTAGAGGTAATGTCATGCCAAGAGACCAACAAAGTTGACGGCTCGTCAATATGACCTACAATTTTTGAGTTATGTCAAGTTGCAAGCCGCATGAAAATGTCGTTCAGGGACACTTGGTCACTCTTTGTCCGGGAGCAAAAAACCAAATGGAGCAGCAATATTGCATGTCGTTGGATCTAACAGGTGTGTATGGACAATGCTAACATGGGAAAACCACCAAGACTAGCACGGAGGAGGTTTTTTCAGAGTTTACCCACCAGTGTGAGAGTTGCATTGAAGGAAACTGATGCAATGTGGAGTCACTGGGCCATGAAAACATGGTGGGGATGGCTCTCTAGAGGTAATTGAATGCCAGGAGACCAACGAAGTTGACAGCTCATCGATCCAACCTCCGATTTCCGAGTTATGTCAAGCTGCAAGTCGCGTGAAAATGTCGTTCAAGGACACTTGGTCACTCTCAGTCCGGGATGACATGCTAATTGGTGGGCATGGTAAGAGCATTATTAAAGGGTTGAAGAAGGGCTTGGGAAGTCAATTTTCAATGAAGGATTTGGTTCCAACACAACAAATATTGGGTATATTTCTCCAAAAAAGGATAGAAGAAATTTTATAGAAACTGTATCTCTTAAACATGAACAAATCTTTGACCTTGCTCTGTGTTATACCTTCTGCTTTCTCATTAAATTCTAATTATTGACTCAAATAGAAGAAGGATAAAAACTTACTAGAATAGCAATTAAAATTTAGAGATGAAAGCATAATGCACAAGTCAAATACCATTTCATAATATTAGAGCAATTATTTTTTGAATAGTAGCCCGATGCAAAACAAATTGGAGAGAAAGTTGCAAAGATAGTGGTTTACCAGGCAGGACATGTAGAGAACAATATAAAGTGCGGAGTTATCAAACCTATGAAGGACATGATGTTTAAACTCCTATAGAAAAGGTAAGAGAAGCATGGGTGAAATATTAAACCAGTGAAGGGTGTCTATTGAAGATACATGCATCAAACATTTTCACTTGAAAGTTACATTCAAATAATTCAGTCTCTAATTAAAAAGAATAGAAGGAATTGAGAATGCAAATGATGAAAATTTTTATTCTTGCATAGCTTTGGTGGATTATTTGTATTCTTGCATAGTCAAATGTAGAGAATCGTGTGCTTGTGCAAGCTAACATGTCAAAATCTATTAAAATACAAGACGACCATGAGTGGTTGAAATTGACAGCTACTATTAAAAGACAAGACGATCATGATAACTTACTCCGCTTTCTATCTAAACTCTGCAAAATCCTCTCCCTTTCCATCTATATCGATGTCATGTCTAAATATATAGCATGTATAAATACTTATTACCAATATGGTGCATAAAACATATCATACTTGGTAATAAGTAGTTATACATGATATATATTCAGACATGACATCGATATAGATGGAAAGGGAAAGGATTTTGCAGAGTTCACATAGAAAGCGGAGTAAGTTATTATGATCATATTGTCTTTTAATAGTAGCTATCAATTCCAATCACTCATGGAACTGGTATCCAAGTGGAGTGTAAGCACAATTACCCAATCTCATTCAATATAACCAGCTAGATCCTCTCTATTGCTAATTGCCTCCATCAATCTCACGTGCTCTAAATGAGGCAAGAAGTAATGTACCTTGGTTGAGTTTTTCATTGACATTGTTTGTAGATGGATGTCTGTGCCAAAAATCAAGTTTGTGAAGTGATAGACCATAGAACCTGGTCTGTAATCCATGAATACATGCCCACTAGTTCTTCTTGATTTCCCATCTAGTGTAAGATATTCACCCTCAACCACCATTGAGCCAATAGGAAATTCATTTCCTTCATCATCAATCAATGATCTGTTCAAGACTTGCTTACCTCAAATGCATCGTGCCAACCAATAATCCATGCCCCATTCATTGTCTTTCGAGGCAACAACTACATATATGTGTCCTGGTTGTACAAGATCTGAGATATGGTCGTAGTTTGTCGAAATCGTTGACTAACCCTCCTCTAAGTGGGTTGTTTCACTGAATACATGTGGGTCTACTACAAGTGACACACAATCCCAATCATCAACCCAATCCATGCATTCACATTCATCCCATTCACCACTGCTACAAGGGATGCAAAAGCAAGCAAGTTTTTGCATCCATATTTCAAATAGGGGGTTGTTTGAGATTCAAACTGAATGAAATCCACATGTTCCTTGTACTATGCCGCAACTATAGGAACATGATCGATTTATGTCAACCAGATGCCAAAAATTCCTGACTGGCCTTCTTACCATTGAAGTTCGTTCTGACATTGTTGTTGAGCACCATTGAACTATGGATTCTGCATCTTTGATATGGGGGTTTTTGGTAAACCGCATCTCCTCCCTTCATAGTGTGGTCTTGATGCATGCACCAGCCACGTCATGCTCACCTTTGTCGTGCTCAGTCTCAAAGTAGTTCCATATATGTGTCACATTATAAGTCTTATGTAACATACTCATCCATTGGAAGACTCGAGAATTTTTGAACTGGCCCGCATAACCATCTGACCATATCCAATGTTGATCCATCTATATATCTACCCCCTTTAGATGATCATAGAAAATTCAAAAACAGTGTTGCACATAATGTAGATCATGGCATATGTCATCACTTATGTAAAAGTTTGTATCCTTCTGTATTATCCTGTTGTTAATGCTGCTCTAAGGGCCATGCCTATATGTAATATATACCGTGATGCTGAATTGGTCGAAAAGGTAGTATTGACTCTGAATTTCATTTTGTGGCTGAAGGGTGTAGTTTTTTGCAAAATCCACAATTGAGAATATGGTCCCAATGGGAAATTTTTCCCTGCATTTTTTGTACTGCTCATCCTGCCATTGTGCTACGTGCACATGTTGAACATACTGCTTGGTTTTCTTGTAGAACTCCATCAAAAAATCACATACCTGTACCTGTTGCCATGAAAACTAGAGTCGTATTAGAATGTGACCTTTAAAGAATGTATATGTAGAAACTGAACATGTAAGAGGAAAAACATGCAATAATCATTTGCACCTGTCACTTCACCAATGCAATATTTTTGCTTTCCTTTGCACTATCTGATTGATAGGTTACATACTTGAAGCTCTGCATCTACACACTCATATTTCCAAATTGATGCTCATCACTTCCATGAATGCAACGATTCAAAAGAGAAAACCCACTGCACCTGGAACAATTCCCATATAGACATGATTTTCGATAGTATTTTTGTCCTTCATGTCTTGGACACATGATGCTGACGATAAAATATCTCGATGCATTCAGTGGTATTATGGATTCATTGTAGCCCTACTCAAGGTTAGTATGCAAATCACAATATATATGTTTATACGTGTCATAAAAATATTCATACTCTACATGGTATCTACAACAACATGTGTTTTGATCAATGCATATACAAACCTACCATGGTTTTCATTTCTCAAATGAACTTTGGCCCAAGTTCAATTGTGTGTGCTCATTCTTGAATCTCTCATAGAGTTCAGTCTATGTTGTGTCAAGGAAGTGTTTGACGTGGGGTTCATGTTCAATAGAACCTTTTCTCAGCTTTAGCACATCTCTTTGATTAGATGAAGGTCTAGTATGATCATGCTATAACGTTTGTACTAATTCCTTGATAGCATCAATTAGCTTCATATGTCGATGAGGCAGCCTGCTGAAAAAAGCCCAACAATCTTTTCTACCTAGAGTCTGTGCATATTTTCTCTTATAACAAAGTACTTCTGAACAATTTTTCTATTTAATTTAAGTATCTGATAAGTGTGCGAAAGGAGGCAACGTTGCCATGTGGACTTGCTTACAACTGATTCTGATAACACACGATGAGCCGCACAAAGATCTTTAGTACGGGACATCTTCCCAATCACATTAAAATTAGATTGGATATCTCTAACAATATGATTGTTAGCATCTAAAATTCTAACCATCTTTATGCCCAGAATTCTCCTAACAATAACTAAACAATTTGACTTTAACAAACATAGTAATAATTGACATTTACTTGCATCGCCTTTGGATTCAAAATATTCCTTCATTAATTTGTTACATTGCCAATCGATAGTGCGCTTGGGAAACTTACCTTCAAGGCCTAACAGCCAACTTTCAACCACATGGATACGTCTAGGAGTCCTTTTTCTTTCAGTAGAAAGTTGAGGTAGGGAAGGTGGACATGAGCTACGGATCCCAGGGCTTCTTTGTTGTCGTGAATCATTCACATGTCAGTCCATATTGGGAGTGTGCTTGACATGCTTGTGGTATTCTAGAAGATATTGCAAATTAATCATTGCTCCTAGGTTCAATGCTTCATACTCAGCATCTTTCAATACACCTATGTCTCAAGAGCTTCAACATGGCTCGTTCATGGATTGTTGGTTGGAGATTGTGTTGATGTTGGAACTTGAGTTGGGTCCGTTGGATGCAACCACTTCACCCGTGGTTCTGAAGTAGAGGTTGTTATGTCATCAACTCTGTTAGGATCGGACACAGTATCAATGGAAATGTCTGGACCATGTCTCACTCTCTCCATTGCCAACCTGACCTTTTCTCTTACCTCATTTTCCTTTTCAATGGGCATATTCCTTCAAGTTTTTCTTGCTCTGTTACGTGAGTTTCCCATATCCAAACGTTTATTTATCAAAACTATGAGGTCTACCCTTACTAAGAAGCAACAAATAAGGTATTAGTTCCATTATACAAGATGCATGACGCGTTCCAACATAAATAACTAAATTACAGATATGTTAGTATGCTAATTATTGGGATTGATACATAATCGTTGATTAAAGGTTTCTCTTTATGTTTGGACCAAATTTTCATTTCTATACTCTATTTGAGTCAAGTAAAGATAGTCAATTTTGCAGGTATTACAGCTATAGGATTCTGACTTCCTTTGTGTTCAAAAAGTATTGGAATTCAAAAGAAGATGAGTGAAATGAGGAGGTTGCAAATCCCTCGAAAAAAGGAGAAATTATTGAGGTAGAGGCATCCCTGTCAAGATCAAAGGCATGTTATGATAAATCTAGCATGAAGAGGAGAGCATGGACAAGTTGATGAACTGTTCAATATGGACCCTCTCCCATGATTGCTTCCAAGGTTTTTATACAAATTGAAGAGTCTCAATAGAGAACCTCATCTATGTCATCCTTGTGGGAAATTGAAATATATTCATGTGCAAATGGTTATTGGTCTACATTGCATACTTCATCTTGTGTAGAGAATATGGAAAACTTGGTGAACTATTCAATATGGACCCTCCCCATGATTACTTCAATTTTTTTTAAAATTGAAGAGTCTCAAGATATAACTTCATCTATGCCATCATTGTGTAAAATCAAAATATATTCATGTGCAAATGTAAATTAGTTAACATGGCATACTTCATCTTGTATGGATAATATGAGACTTGTTTAGATGTGAAGTTGGTATTTATTCTTGTGAAATTAAATGTTGTCTATGAGAGAGATATTTTTGTAGGCATATCATAAAACATAAATTAATGAAATGATCTGAAAAATTGTGAATTAAAACAATTATTTACAATTCACCAAACCTATTCAAAATGATCTCTTCTTCTAATGAAAACTTGTAGTGTGAATCTTTCCACTAACTTCCAGGACCACTGAATATGTTTTTTAGATTCCAAGAGTGAGCTTCCATCCAATAGATCAAAGAGTGGTGATGGATTGTGAGCCAAATTGCACAGTTGAGGAGCACAAAATGCGTGAACAACAAAAGAAAAATTGTGAAAATAGGTAGCAATCCTGGGAAGTCATAAATCTATTTGTTTTACCTACTAACAGGTGCGTGCACACGCCTTTAAACACACACAGGCATTTATAAGACTATGCGCGCTCATTGATGCACACACAAACATAAATGCACATGTGCCCCTGTCTTACATTTAGAGCATTTACTGACTAATGTTTATTTCATTTAATGACTAACATTCTTCAACAATGACTTTGTATTCATGATTATTTCGAGTATTTTTACAATATAGTCTAAAACCTATCATCATCATCACCACTACAATATAGTCTAAACCTATCATCATCATTGTCATCCTCATCCTCATCCTCATCATCATCATAGTCATTGTTCATCATCATTGTCATTGTTATCAGCATCATTATCATTATCCTCATCCTCATCATCATAGTCATTATCCTCATCACCATCATTGTCATCATCCTCATCATCATCATCACCAACATTTTTCATCATCATCATCACCAACATTGTTCGTGATCATCATCATCATCATCATCATCCTCATCATCATCATCATCATCCTCATCCTCAACATCATCATCATCATCACCATAATTGTTCACCACCACCATCATCATCGTCGTCGTCATCATCATCATCATCATCATAGTCATCATAGTCATCATCCTCATCATCATCATTGTCATCCTCCTCCTCCTCCTCATCATCATCATTCCATTGCAAATGCTTGGAAATAAAATCAAAGCAAAGTTTCAACTAAACCTATCATCATCATCATCAACATTGTTCCTCATCATCGTCATCGTCATCATCATCCTCATCCTCATCCTCATCATCATCATCATCATCATCACCATCATTGTTCATCATCATTTTCATCATCATCATCATCCTCATCCTAATCCTCATCATCATAGTCATCATCCTCATCATCATCATTGAAATCATCCTTATCATCATCATCAATCATCATCATCATCATCATTGTTCCTCATCATCGTTAGCATCGTCATCATCATCATTGTTCATCATCACCATCATCATCACCATCATTGTTCATCATCATAGTCATCTTCATAGTCATCATCATCCTCACCATCATCATCATCTTCATCATCAACATCATCATCCTCATCATCGCAATCATCATCATCATCATCATAATCACTATCATCATTGTAATAGTCATCGTGATCATCCTCCTCCTCCTCCTCCTCCTCCTCATCATCATCACCATCATTGTTCATCATCATAGTCATTATAATCCTCCTCCTCATCATCATCGTCGTCATCAACATCATCATCCTCATCATCGTCATCATCCTCATCCTCTTCATCATCATAGTCATCATCATCATCATCATCATCATCATCATCATCATTGTCATCATCATCATCACCAACATTGTTCGTCATCGTCATCCTCCTCCTCCTCCTCCTCCTCATCATCATCCTCCTCATCATGACCATCATCATCATCGTCGTCGTCGTCGTCATCATCGTCAGTATCGTCATCGTCATCATTGTTCATCATCACCATCATCATCGCCATCATTGTTCATCCGCATATTCATCTTCATAGTCATCATCATCATCTTTGTCATCAACATCATCATCCTCACCATCGCAATCATCATCATCATCATCATAATCACTGTTATCATAGTAATAGTCATCATGATCATCATCCTCATCATCATCATCATCATCATCACCATCATTGTTCATCATCATAGTCATTATAATCCTCCTCCTCATCATCATTATTGTCATCAACATCATCATCCTCATCATCGTCATCATCCTCATCCTCTTCATCATCATAGTCGTCATCATCATCATCATCATCATCATTGTCATCATCATCATCACCAACATTGTTCATCGTCGTCATCCTCCTCCTCCTCCTCATCATCATCATTATCATCATCCTCATCCTCATCCTCATCATCATCATCATCACCATCATTGTTCACCATCATCATCATCGTTGTCGTCATCATCATCCTCATCATCATAGTCATCATCCTCATCCTCATCATTGTCATCATCCTCCTCCTCCTCATCATCATTCCAGTGCTAATGCTTGGAAATAAAATCAAAGCAAAGTTTCAACTAAACCTATCATCATCTTTCCTCATCGTCGTCGTCATCATCATCATCCTCATCCACATCCTCATCCTCATCATCACCATCACCATCATTGTTCGTCATCATTATCATCGTCATCATCCTTATCATTATCATCACAATCATCATCATTGTTCCTCATCATCGTCAGCATCGTCGTCATCATCATTGTTCATCATCACCATCATCATCGCCATCATTGTTCATCCTCATAGTCATCATCCTCCTCCTCATCATCATTATCTTCGTCATCAACATCATCATCCTCATCATCTCAATCATCATCATCATCATCATAATCACTGTCATCATAGTAGTAGTCATCGTGATCATCATCCTCATCATCCTCATCATCATCATCATCCTCATCCTCATCATCATCGTCATCATCACCATCATTGTTCACCATCATCATCGTCATCGTGGTCGTCATCATCATCATCATCATCCTCATCGTCATCATCATAGTCATCATCCTCATCATCATCATTGTCATCATCCTCCTGCTCCTCATCATCATTGTTCATCATCATCATTCCATTGCAAATGCTTGGAAATAAAATCAAAGCAAAGTTTCAACTAAACCTATCATCATCATCATCATTGTTCCTCATCATCGTCATCATCATCATCATCCTTGTCCTCATCCTCATCCTCATCATCATCATCATCACCATCATTGTTCATCATCAATGTCATCATCATCATCATACTCATCCTAATCCTCATCATCATAGTCATCATCCTCATCATCGTCATTGAAATCATCCTTATCATCATGATCACAATCATCATCATCAGTATCATCGTCATCATCATTGTTCATCATCACCATCATCATCGCCATCATTGTTCATCCTCATAGTCATCTTCATAGTAATCATCATCCTCCTCATCATCATCATCTTCGTCATCAACATCATCATCCTCATCATCGCAATCATCGTCATCATCATCGTAATCACTGTCATCATAGTAATAGTCATCGTGATCATCATCCTCATCCTCATCATCATCATCACCATCATTGTTCATCATCATAGTCATTATATTCCTCCTCATCATCGTCGTCGTCGTCATCAACATCATCATCCTCATTATCGTCATCATCCTCATCCTCTTCATCATCATAGTCATCATCATCATCACCATCATCATTGTCATCATCATCATCACCAACATTGTTCATCATCATCATTATCATCCTCCTCGTCCTCCTCCTCCTCCTCATCATCCTCATCCTCAGCATCATCGTCGTCATCACCATCATTGTTCACCATCATCATCATTGTCGTCATCATCCTCCTCCTCCTCCTCCTCCTCCTCCTCATCATCATTGTCATCATCCTCCTCATCGTCGTCATCATTGTTCATCATCATCATTCCATTGCAAATGCTTGGAAATAAAATCAAAGCAAAGTTTCAACTAAACCTATCATCATCATCATCATCATTGTTCCTCATCGTTGTCGTCGTCATCATTATCCTCATCCTCATCCTCATCATCACCATCATTGTCATCGTCATCATCATCCTCATCCTAATCGTCATCATCATAGTCATCATCCTCATCATCGTCATCGAAATCATCCTTATCATCATCATCACAATCATCATCATCATTGTTCCTCATCATCGTCAGCATCATCGTCATCATCATTGTTCATCATCACCATCATCATCGCCATCATTGTTCATCATCACCATCATCATCGCCATCATTGTTCATCCTCATAGTCATCTTCATAGTCATCATCATCCTCCTCATCATGATCGGCTTCGTCATCAACATCATCATCTGCATCATCGCAATCATCATCATCGTCATCATAATCACTGTCATCATAGTAATAGTCATCGTGATCATCATCATCATTGTCATCATCATCGTCACCAACATTATTCATCATCGTCATCATCATCATCATCATCATCATCATCCTCGTCATCATCATCATCATCATCATCATCATCCTCATCATCATCATCATCATCATCATCCTCGTCATCATTGTCATCATCACCATCATTGTTCACCATCATCATCATCGTCGTCGTCATCATCATCATCATCATCATCCTCATCATCATCATCATAGTCATCATCCTCATCATCATCATTGTCATCCTCCTCCTCATCATCATCATCATTGTTCATCATCATCATTCCATTGCAAATGCTTGGAAATACAATCAAAGCAAAGTTTCAACTAAACCTATCATCATCATCGTCATTGTTCCTCATCGTCGTCGTCGTCATCATCATCCTCGTCCTCCTCCTCCTCCTCCTCATCATCATCATCACCATCATCACCATCATTATTCGTCATCATTGTCATCGTCATCATCATCCTCATCCTAATCCTCATCATCATAGTCATCATCCTCATCCTAATCCTCATCATCATAATCATCATCCTCATCATCGTCATTGAAATCATCCTTATCATCATAATCACAATCATCATCATCATCATCATCATCATCATTGTTCCTCATCATCACCAGCATCGTCATCATCATCATTGGGTGTGTGCAAGAAGTTGAGGGACCTTTTAGATGCAATTCAACTTTTTAGGAACAAGCTCACATTACATAGAAAAAGAACGTGCTCCTCTTCCATAGCACTTGGAATAGTAAATCCGAGCCTGACATGTCAGCAGACATGTAGGCTAGGTAACCATAATGCGTGCGCATTTTGTAAATCTAAAAATAAAAATAAAAAACACACAGTCCCGACCGAGAGTCATTTTCACCAAACAGGAGCACGAAGACGACGGCCTGCCCGTGCCCTAGGAGCTTGGAAGAGTGCCCATTCCTCGATTTGAAGACAAATCCTTCGGTGAATCGTCATATTAACAAGTAATTCATTCACCCGTAGCTTTTTTTTTCAATTAGATACTTAAATTACCATTTTTTATTTGTAAATGCAATAAAAACCATAAAAAATAAACAACCATCTCATAGCCAAAACACCAAC
>LPNX010012217.1:0-54916 GCA_001517045.1 Pseudotsuga menziesii
TATATATATATATATATATATGTGTGTGTGTGTGTGTGTGTGTGTGTGTGTGTACATACATATATACATATACACACACACACACACACACACACATATATATATGTGTGTATATATGTATATACATACATATACATACATATATATACATATATATACATATATTCATGTTCTGTGCATGTCATGTAATAGAAAATAATAAATTAATTAATCTTTAATTGGTTAGTCTTTATTTACATTAAAAAGCATTTTTTTGGGTATTATGACACTCTTATTTGTTTATACAAAACAATCAAAGTTCAAGTAATAATTTTTGTTGTTACTTATCACCCTTGCACTTAGAGCCAAAGGGTGTGTTTTCTATGCACAAACAACATGTTTCCATGGAATGTTGAAAATAAAACAAAATATATTGTACATGTGGGGAATTCGGTGTTGATCCTTTGATACTTATCACACTCCATAGTACTTTGTTAGTATCTTAGCTTTACAATATGTGCATGACATGATAATATTATAATTTCCCTTTGATTATTGATGATTGCAACCTCTTCTATGACTCTCGGGATTGGGTTATGGAATCAATCTTTATTATCTTCTTGTAACACCTTGTTTTGACCCAGGGTGTATATATTGGCGTATTATGTAAATATGGTAAATGTGATGTATGATTCCTATCAAGGAGCTCAAGGCCAAGGCCCCGTTAGTGAATGGATTGTTTATAAAGGCAAATAATTTTTGTTAGTAGTCCATCCGCCGGTAATCCATGGAGAATGTAAATCCAATAAATATTTATAATATGAATAAAATGTCCTAAGGGTTGGCTATGGAGGCAACAAAATGATGGGGGTTGTGTTTATCCACTAGGGAGAGGTGAGGGGGTGTGGGAGATCCAATTCCCTGCTGCCATGTGTCACTTTGGAAACTCAAGAGGGTGTCCTTACCACTCTTAATTCATGTTGTAAGAAGTTAGCTGAGAATTGAAGCCTGCTCTAATGGGCATGGGGGTTATGTTTACAGTTAGGAAGGCCAGGCATGGGTCGAATTTATGGAGCCATAGTCTAGTACAACAGAGATACACATCCATTGACCTTGAACCCAAGAAGGAAGGGATTCATGAAGGGGATGGAAATTTGGAATGGAACAAAGGAGTGAGTGTTTCACTTCATCCATAGTCTGCGTGATAATAGAATAATAAGAAAATTAGACAGTGTGTGATGCATGTTTAGGCGTAAGAAAGGAATTGAAGCCTATAATTTGAACTGTGAGGCATTGAACCATAACATGACCAACAAATCATAATTGGGAGCAGATATGAGTTGAAAGGTTAATTAAACAAATGAGGGAAATAATCTTTGTGGATTATCAACTTTGACCTTTCTACGCCCACCCTGAAGATCACTAGAGGGAAGGGGCGCATGAAGGACTGTGTAGCAATGAAGGGGACCTTCCTTGTGTTGGGTATGGTAGATATTGTGGGTGCCAAGGCTGGATGAACCGGTTGATATACTTGTAGCTTTGTGGTTGAGTTCATTGGGCTAACATTCACCTTCCTAGTCTCCTTGTATGCTTGATAAACCCAACAATTGGTTAGCTTAGGCTATGAGCTTATGAGTGAGCCTGAGTGTTAATCTCCTTAGTGGATAACATAGCCCATAATGGGGGTGGTCTCTCAGCTGAAATAATAAAGGTTGGATAGAGACCTACGGTTGGGTTGAATGTTGACCTTACATAGCTAGTTGCTCGAACAATTTCTCTTAAAAGACAAGTGTTATGTTGTTTATGTGCTTTCAAAACCGATATATGATGAATGGTTGTGTAATTCTATTAAATGCAACGAATGGTAGCTTGAATTACTTGTAGAATGTTGTTCATATGATTTATTGTTTCCATTTATGTGATGAATGGACTGAATTGGATAAGATTTGCATTAATATTTTTACTCCATTTTGTGTTATGAATGTTGGATTTCATATGTCCAAACATTGCAGTTGGATATGGTAAGTTCACCATGGTTGCGTGTTTGATTTGTCCAAGTAATTAGCCTTTGAATTGGAAGAATTTCGCAGAGTTTCATGGTCAAATTCACAGTGCAAAGCATAAGGTAGAATTGTAAAATTGGTTAAGTATTGAACAGGCAATGGTTGCTGACCTTGTAGTACCGAATGTGGAAGTTAGGAATCAAAACTATGTAGTAGCGTCGTGGTCATGTTCGACTCCCGACTTGGTGGTTGGCGACGAAATCAACATCAGACGTGTAGTAGAAGGGCTAAAGTTGGTGGTTTACACTTTCGACTCCCAACATCGAAAGCGTCGGAGTCAGTTAATCGGGGTTGTTTGGTGTGGAAGTCCTTTTGCAGTGTCAACTTCTGACTCCCGATGTATGGATGTTGAAAATGTTGAGAAAGGTGGAAAAATTAGACAACTTGGAACCTTCCCATCAGAAGAGGAAATTAATAGCCAGGAAGACTTGTAAATATCAACAAAGTGAACTTAGACAATCAATATCATGGATTTAGCAGTCAGAATTAGCCATAAGCATCAAATTTGATTATTAGGCCAAGTTAATGACCACTTAAGAAAGATTAAGGAACAAATATGCAATTTAGCCTATGGATGTCTAGGTTTCCACATTATTGGTATCGGTTAGGCAATTTGGGAGCGCGGATTGGGTTCATATTCCCTTCCAAAGGCCATATTGAGGAACGGGGGCATGATAGAATGGTATTAGAGGAAGAAAAATATGGTTACAATGGCATAAGAAGAGTATTTTTCGCCTCAAAGGGCCACCAAGGTGGTCGGGGATGTGCTACTTCTCCATAAATGATACATTTTCCAATTCCACGTTTTCTTAAGAAATTATATATTGGCAATCTAAAAAAATGGAAAACTCAACAATATCTAGAGAAATTAGAGGTGTTTGTAACACTATTAATGTCTTATATACATATACATATGTACATGTAGACACACACATATTATAATTTGGGTTTAGCCTATATGATTTAGATGAGTGTTGTCTTTCCCACTAAGGATCAATTTTTGACAAGTGACATGTTGAGCTATCAATGATTATAGTGTTGTATCGATCTTGAGCCTTAAAAAATTATGAGGATACCATCCTCATAATGAAGGGTAATTAAAATAAATTCTTAGTCGATTTCCCTATGATACATACATGCATACATGAGAGAGAGAGAGAGAGAGAGAGAGAGAGAGAGAGAGAGAGAGAGAGAGAGAGATCTTCCATTGGTTTCCCTTAATTATTGTTTCTCATACCAGTGAAATGTAGAGTTGCTCTCGACAATGTGTTAATTTGAAAAATGAACAAATATTAAATCTCATTTGTCAAATTGTTAATTTCTAGACAATGACCTTATATAGATTTATGAAATTCAAGCTCTAAAGAATTAATTGTATCCCTGGCCCTTACACATTCAAAGACTCCCACAAGATTATCCAAAACCAAAAGAGAGAATATATAATAATAAAAAATACTAAAGAGAGAGACCAAATTATTCTTCTCCTCACATCTCTAAACAAAAGATGATCAAGATGGTACAAATGAAAGGAGCCTTTCTGTATTTTATGTATGTATGCATGCATGTATGTATGTATGTATGTATGTATGCATGTATGCATGTATGTACATACATATGTGCACACACACACACATAATGGGTAAGAGAGGTCAACAATAAAAAAGTAAGCCCAAACCCATCCAAGCAACCCACTATAAACAAGTAGGCCCACACATATGAAGCATTGCACTTCAATGGCACACATGTCAACCTCCAAGGTGACAATGCTTCACAATAAAGGATCCAAGCAATGGGGCTACTCATGCAAGGTCCAATTCTCCCCCTCAAGGGCTCTAATGCTTCAACACCTCTCTTATTCCATGTGCTTCTTTGGGTCCACTCCATCTACATGATCATTATCGTAACCTAGGCATTCCCAAGTCAACTCTAAGACTCCATGTAGTCATTCAAGTAACCTATGTTGTTTAGGGCTTAATGTCCTACTCTATAATACCAAACACTCCTCCTCCGATGCAGAACATTATTCAAGAAAGTAACCTCTCCGCGTGGCCAACATGTAAAACAACACCAAGATATCCAAAGACCTTCATGAACTTTCCAAGGTAGAATGTCAATAAAGCATCAATATGCAATCTAGAAACCAATGAATAAGCCACCTCCAATGTGAAAATCCATCATAAATCAAGCAAGGGATTGCTATACACCATGCACTCCACATCTCATCAAGCACCCCCAAACATGGTGTATACACTTTTGGAGTAACTGAGAAAGATTAAATGCCCTTCTATTAATGTGTCTTTGCACTATTTAGGGTAATATCTAGTTATATCATTTAGACAAACTAAATATCAACCACGAGTAAACTTAGCTTATTTTCACTCAATACAAAAATAGGAGAATCTCTCAAATAGCCTTTGGGAATCCTCGTCGTTACCCCTAACCTTGACAGCGATATTGAGGTTTAAGGATTGCTCATATATAAACCATCCAATACAAAAATGGGTAGAAATGAGCACAAAATTGTCCTCACAAGGGTAGTAGTCCATGTCAAAGAAATATCCACCAGTCCAACCTTCAACATTGCCCATGAACATGTTAATGCCATTTTAAACCCCTCTCCTATTTCTTTCCTAATTCCACATATGTTGCAATGATTGATTCTTATTCAGTACGATGTTCATATTTTTTGATATCACTGCATGACTACAACACCCATTGATTCAAGTAAGTTAGTTGTTAATCTATCTGAGTTCCATTTTGATGATATCACTACGAGATTATTGGAGAGAGGGTTAAAATTTGCCATAGAACCCTATAAGATTCCTATTGAAGACATCCTATGTAGTCTTGAGAATGGCATCCGATGTATTTATGAAAACATCAAGGAAGAAATAAGGAATGATTGTTCATTAATTCTTCATCGAGCTAAACCATGTAAGAGAAACCTTAGCAAAGAGGAATATGTTGCTCTTAAAACACTCAACAACAACCAAGATTATGTGGTTCTAAAAGTAGAGAAGGGTGGAGTTGTTATCCTTGTGAAAAAAGGGACTAGAGTGATAAAATGCTTGACCACCTCAATAACAATGGGAGTTATAGGAAATTAAATAAAACCCTCATAAAAAAAATTGCTAAGGAGGTCTCTAATGCAATCAAATCAAACTATGAATTTGATGATATGATTAAAATGATTATTACTTGTCCCTCTACCCCTATAATTTATGACCTCCCCACAATTCATAAGGAAGGGATGGTACCCCTCAGACCCATAGTCACTAGCATAGAAAGTCGCACATATATGCTTGCTAAACACTTTGCTCTTCTACTCAAGCCTTTGGTTGGTAACACTAGTTCCTTTTTTAAGGACTCCAATTACATTGTCAATGGAATTAAATATATTAATCTTGACCACAATGATATACTTGTTAGTTTTAATGTTGTCTACATCTTCACCAAATTCCCCATTGATGGAGCAATGGAGGTCATTAACATATCACCGACCAAACCACTGGTAAGCTAGTGAATATTTGCCTTAGATCAATTTTCTTTAGCTTCCAAGGATCAAAATTATGAATAGACACGTGGATTTTCCATGGGATCCCCCCCATATCCCACCATGTCTAAATTTTCCATGGAGGATTTGGAATACAAAGCCATCACCTCTTCCCCCCTTAAACCTAGGTTGTGGACTAGATTTATCAATGACACCTTTGTTATCTAGACCCATGGTTGTGATAACTTGAATAAATTTAAGTATCACCTTAATAGGTAGTATGAGCACATAAATTACACCATGGAAGTTGAAGTTGGTGACATCTTTCCCTTTTTAGATGTCCAATTCATTAAGCATCGAGATGGGTCTTTAACACACCAAGTCTACATAAATAAGACCCATAAAGAACAATATCTCCATGCAGATTCCCCACCATCATCCAACTAAGAAACTTGGTTTTCTCAACACCCTAGCAACCAAAACCCTAAGAATTTGTGATGACGATCATTTCAAAGACGAAAAAGATTCATCTCCTCAAGGTCTTTGAGGACAATGGTTACATCAAGTATTAAGGGATTAAGGCCTTTGAGAATGCCAACAAAGGACCTTGGGTTAAAGGTCATACAAATGATTGTCTCTAAATTTTTCCTGCCATACATTCAAGGAACCACCAACAAATTTGCCAAATTTTTAAAGAAGAAGAACATCAGAGCTACTTTCAAACCTCCAACAACAATTAGGAATTCAATTAGGCCTGTTATGGATCACATCGATCCCACTGACAAAAAAGTGTCTACATGATTCCTTGTTCATGTGGAAAGCTTTATGTTGGTGTAATTGGTTGCTCTTTCAAAACTAGGATTCATGGACATGCAATCGACATTAAAGACAATCATACTCATTCCTTCGCTATGGCCGAACATTCTGACAATATGAAAGATCATATTTGCATTGATGATGACAAAGTTATAACCCAATACGATCATTAGTATAACAAAAAATTCATGGAAGCCATTGAAATTGAGAAGCAACCAAATAATTTGAATAGAGAAGATGGTTTGAAGATCAACAATAACTAGATTCCAACGCTATCAACAAGTTATAAGTAATCCCTATATAATTTTCTTTTTCCCTCTTATTTTTTCTCTTTCTCTTCCTCCTCTTCTAATTTTCCCTTTTTATTTTCTATCATTGTTATATTTAGTTCTACTTGTCCTATTAACTTTTTGTCCTTTACCTTTATATTTTAATTCTCTAACCTCTCTCATGTCTCATTTATCCTATTCTTTCTTCTTTTGTCATGTCTCGTTTATCCTCTTCTTTCTTCTTTTGTCCTCTCATTTTTTTGGAATGGTTTGCTTTTATTTTTTATTCCCCCTATATATATATATATATATATATATATTACTTAAACTATATATTTATAAAAAAAATGGTATATATTTATATATAAAGCTATATATATTCATATGTTTATATGAGTTATTTGAGTTATATTAGTAATTTAAGTTTTAAATTAATTATATTTTAATAATCATTATTTTTATATTATTTATTTATTTATAGTTAATTGATATTTTTTTTGTTAGTAAGTAGGGCCTTTTTTTATTACTTTTTAAACCAAAACTGAATACATACATACTTCTTACTCCTGAAACATGGAGTCGGGCAATGGTCTTGTAGCCAAAAAAGGAAATCAAACAAAATTAACCAAACATAGTGTCTTAAGAGTTGAGGGCTGCCCAATCTCTAAACAATGGCAACCTCACTCTTCTAAAAGCCAAGAACAAGAAAGTAGACATAAACAAGTAGAGGACCTGGTCGAAAGAGAACAAGAAAAGAGACTATGCCTTCCTGGCATATTTTGCCTCATCCTCGTTGGCCTTGTTGGATCCCTCGTTGTTGTTGCCCTTAGATCCTCGCTGAAACGGAGGCTCTACCAGGTGTAACAAGCTTTTCATATGGACCAAGCCCTTCTTCGCATCCTCTTTAAAAGTGTTGAAAGTGATCCTAACCAGATCCACAAAGCTCTCTCTTTCATTCATGGAGCGAAAGAGGATGAATTTTAGCCTCCAATAGTTGTACATGGTCACATAGCGACCGAGCCTGAGCTTGAACTCCACAAATATCTCATTCTCCAGCGCTGCGATGGACTTGCGAATGTGCTTTGGTGTTTCTTGGTTGAACATAGCCTCCTAATCCACCTCCTCACCTCCCTCCCCGTGCGCTGCCATGCTGGTCACCAAATCGAGAAACTTGGTGGAGCGGCTTCGCTTACGAGAGTTCCTGCGCTTCCTGGCTCGACCTTGCTTGAGTATGCTCACCAATTATTTTTCCAGACCGAAATGATAATGCTTGTCCCAAACAAGCTTGAGAATGTTGAGTGCCATTCTCTCCCTCTGCTCATTAGTCAAATAGATGCTCATCCTCCATTGCAATACCCCCTAATGATTGCACCAGGTACGTAGTGGCATGGACGGGGGATGGTACAAGGTCCTCACCAGTACAAAACCCACTGGGCATGAGTTGCGAACCGAATCCATGGCATAACGCGAGATCTCCTGAACACTATATGCTTTTGTCATTACTTTTGCGTCTCGTCTAAAGAGTTACTTTGCTATCATGAATGCTTTGGAATTCACATAAGATCAAATGAAGTCTTACTTCATATTTGGACCAGGTACCACCAGGTACCACAAATAAATTAATATAGAATGACATGTTGTTTTTTCATTGTCCATAAACAATTCCGCGTTATCAAACTTTTTGTTTAGTTGAAACAATTTGGGCCGGTGTGGATAAATAAACTGATAATTACGACTTCAACTTTTATTAATCAGTTTTAAAATTAAAAAAGCTCCTCTCCTACACGTACACACTATACAATACAATGAGAGATGAAAAGCATTGTTCCTGACCTTGCGTATTATTGGGTTGACATGGAAAATATACATTATTTTATGTTGAACTCTGTGTATTATTGGGATGGTTACATTTGTAAATATTTTATAAGATGATGATAAAATGTTTTTAATTTCAGTGTATGTAATTTTTTTTAACAATAATGCAAACGAGACCACTTGGCACTGCTTTATTGTTTTTTGGGGAATTGGGTCGACACCAACTATAATGAGCATTGGAGAGGGTGGATGTCTTGAAGTTGTTTAGTCCACCAGCCCCAGAGCATCTACGTGGGTAAGGGAAAGAACAATTAATTGGTCTCACTCTTCGAATACTTAATGCTCAATCTCCATAGGGGGAGAGCATCTTCGGTCTTTTATAAGATTTTGTAGTCACAACGACTTTCACAAGGGATTGGACATTGGTCTACCTCAAACAGACAATGTTTTTCAACTAAATCGATTGCATCACCTTGTTGAAGCACTAAACTTAATGGGCATTCACCGTTCATAACCTTGCCTTACTATTCCGTGAAGAGATTAGTCATACAGATAGAGTTGGCACATTCATAGCCTTGCCTTGCCTTCCTTGTTCATAATGTAAGTTATGATGTAAGAGGAGGACATGATGACAATTGGAAGTAAATAAGGAGGTTGTAGAAGGAGTGTATCCAAAGGTTACTCCACATAAAGGTGGCAAGGACATTTGGAATCAATCCTCATCATTTGCATGGAGACTGTAAGTAGACGCTAATTACACTAGGTAGGTCCGACAATAACAAATCTGCATGGCAGGCAAGTGGCAAGTGGACAAGCAGGGCATTCTCGACAAAGTAGGGGCACATTTCTCCATGAATAATGCAACATATCAGTCATTACCTACAAAAATATTACGTCCTATATATCAATTCCTTCTTAACGTTCAACACTAAAATGTTAAGTGGCTCTTCCAGAGTTGTTTCTAAACTAAAGGATTGCATTCATGAAAGTAGGTACACAACTTTGGTGGATATCATTTAGCAACTGTTAAACTCACAACATTGTTTTCAACTGAGAAGTTATAATCAAGATTTGTGGAGACATTGTTGCTAGCCATGGGGGATTCTTCTGTAACACGACAATGCAATTAGGAGTTTCAGATACAAGAGAAAACATGTACCATGCGATTAGGATTTTCCGATAAAAGAGAAAACATGTACCAGGTTCATGTTCAGAGGCCTGCTTTGTGCTTGCTTTTTGTAACACTTTAGTGTTTTATTGTTCATTTCAGTGCTCTGACACCAAATTAGTAAGCTATGGAAAATATTACTACCTTCATTCATCAATTCTTAGTCATTTTTCCAATTATTCAAACTTAAAAATTTGTATCTAATTTGTTGTAATCACTGCATGGATATGATTTCAATTAGAATACCTGTTGGTGTTCAATGCTATTGATATGAATTATATGTAGCTTGAATTAAACTTTATTTTATTGTGTTGTAAATAACGAATAGGATTTACAAATTATGCAAAAATACATTGCTTGGATGTCTTGTAAGTAATTTTTGGTTGCAACAACCATGTTTAGTAACACTGCCGTCAATTATATAAATATCAGTGCTTTTTACATACACCATTGAAGCGGGATTTAGCTTCCTTCTTTGCTCTATTTTGAAGGAATGAAGATGCCATTTTTTGTGTAGCAATGTGTCATTCATAATTTGCTTTTCTATAGAGTCGGTTCATCTAGCTATGGCTATGCAACATATTTGGTGCTACTGCCAAGGGTTTCCACAACATGTGTGGTGTTCCTTTCCCCAAGTATTACAATATTGGGGAAGTATTACAGAAGAGGGGGAGCATTAGCTTCAAGAGTGACAATTCCAAAGTCTTGGAAAGTATTATCGTGTTGTAAACATGCCTAAGCCTAATTGGCTGTTAAAAACCAATAGAGGAATTGTATGGTGACTATTAATAATCTCTTTTGAAATAATTTTTTTGCGTGGATGACTATCAATATCGATTTGTCTATGTTTTACCTAGAGGCGGAAAGGAAAGGTAAAGGGATGAAAGTTCATCTGTGGGCTAAGTGGAGGTTGGCCATTGATGTTGGTCGTGAGATAAGTGATGGCTAGATGAAGCAATGATGGCCATTATTAAAACATGTAAACATTAAAATATGAAGTGACGATAGCCCTTATTAAAGCATGTAAACATTACAAAGAAGCATTTTCTGATATAGAAAATGCCACCCCTGCACTAAGACTATCAATCGCTCAATCAACTGTATATCTTATAATTATATTTTATTTTGAAAAATAAATAAATCAAATAGATTTCTAATGTAAAACTTAGACTAATTGAAAAACAAGAGAAACAAGGTGGCAATGTCCTCGACATTGACACCGGGGACATTGCCACCTAGGTTAAATTGAAGTATATTGTTAATTGCAGTTATCCAATGCTTTAAAACTAGAAAAAATGGGCTTTTAACTTGACAAACATAAAAATGAGGTATCATTGTGACATAACAAACGATAATATCATTTCTTTTTTCGCATGGCATAAGGCGCATTCCTTCTGCTCCCATTTGACACAAAACCTATGAAATTTTTCAGTGAAAATCCTCTCAGGTTTAAATAATTGTTATCTCAATAATCTTGAACCATTACTCTAGATTGTAATGGTACTTTCAATGTACTTGGATGACAATAATTTCTTAGGATCAAGATAATTTTTATCTAAAAAGATTCAGATTTATTTTTCTCCCAACAAAATTTTGAGATAACAAATCCATGCAAAACAATTAAAGCATAATTTCATGATTCAAAATGCATAGGTGTAATTTTTCCACGTCCCACGGGGTCCTTTGAATGGATTTGAAACCTCCAAAATTCCCCACGCCTCTAATAACATGTGAAGGGCAATCGTCAACCGACCATATTATTAATGACAATATTTGTCACCCTTAAACCGACTTTTCTTTGTCAGTGAAGACATTTATCTGTGTTTCTCCTCTACAAAAATTAGTGGTTTTTAAAAATATTTGAAATCTATCTGTTTTAAATTATGAGTGAAAAACTTTATTAAAGTTATCAAACAAATTGGTGCAATTTTGTTGAACAATAATGGATAATTTTTTTCCTAGCTTATGGTTCAAAACCTAAAAATTGATAATGAAAATGTTAATTTATTTTATAGATTATAACAATATTGAGTAAATTGTTAGTTACAACTATTTTTGAAACACATTTCTTAGATTTAGTAAGAATTTTATTTTAAAGATATAATTTTTTTTGTAATTGATAAAATCTTTAACAATTTATTTTAAAATTGTAGTAACTTAAGGTCGAGATTTACTTGGTGGAAAAAATACATCCAAACACAAAGGACCAGTAAACATTACAGTTGGACAACATCCTTGGGAAACGGATTTGAAGATTTCAATGATGAAGGAATGGAACCTCTTACCGTTTTTCTTTAGTTCCTTTCTCTAATGAAGTTGTAATGCTATTACTAGAACACAAGGAGATTTTGAAGGCAACAAAACTTAATTCTTCAGTTCTTATTCTACACTTCAGTTCTCATTTTCTTCTAGAATAACAATGGATTTTTCTCCTGCATTTCTGTTGATATTTTTTCGTGCTTTTTTGTCCAAATGATTGTACATGCATGTCCCCAATGTTGACAAATATTTCACAACCAGATAGAAAGGGTTACCCGATCTGGGATCAGCACTGTGTAAAAAAAAATCACCATATGGAGATTGGTCATCATGTCAGCTAGGAAACACAATCCATTAAGCCCTAAAACCAAGGGGATGTGACTAACTACTATTGCCTTTTGAAACATCATCCGGGCGACCTAATGCCACTACTTATATTTTGACTAACTACTATTGCCTTTTGAAACATCATTCGGGCGACCTAATGCCACTACTTACTACTTTTTTTCAGAAAGAAAAAAGCATGTCCTTGTTATTCTTATAAGAATCAAAGGTCATGAGTACATTCGTCCCATATTGGGTAATCAAAATATTCTATCCCACCACGAGTTCTGCCGGGGGGGAAAACATAACAACAAAAATATGATCCCATCAGTAAACTGTCTCATCATAATAGGACAGTCTCCTCATTCACATCTACCAAGCGCCAAAAGGCTCTGAACAACATTCTAAAAGTGAGCACTCTTTCATACATTACATAAAACCCTCTTATCAATCTTAGAAGAGATGAAAAGTATCCTGAGAAACCAAATGGTTCTCAAAGTATTCCATAAACCTGCCTTTACCCAAAGGCAAAGAGAGTGCATCTTTAGAGAGGTGGTCAGCCCTCCGATTGTGCTCTCGGTAGATGTGAGTGAAAGACAATACCTGAAAGCTAGAAATTAGCTTCTTTGTCTCCCTGCACCAATGAACCAGATCAGGCGGGGGGAGAGCAGTCGATCCCGTCGCCCAATTCATGATTACTTGTGAATCACCATATACATGGGATACGGGGATCCCCATCATCTGGGAGGAGTGAAGAAGTGCCCATAAGCTGAGCAATTCTGCTTTGGTGTTAGTGCCATATCCAACCCCCAACGAGAACTCAAAGAAATGATAGTCATTTAAATATATGCAAAATCCAACTCCAGCCAACAAACAATTGGAAGCACCATCAATGAATCCACAAGGAAAAACCTTGCAAGTTGGCTTCCCCAGAAATCTTCTTCTAGTTTTTTTTGTGATAGTTAGAGGAGGAAGATCTTGAACAGTAGTAATAATTTGAAGAACAATACTGTAGATATTCCTTCGTTTGTTCTCAAAAATTGCTTGATTGTGCACCTTACATATAATCCACATCATGTGGAAGCGGAGCAGATAGAGGTGTGAGCTTTTTGGAAGCTTCCCAAACCAAGTAAGTAACCTGTCACCGAGAGAGCCATAAGTCAAGCAAACAGGAAGATTGAAATGATCGAACAAATGCTCAGCCACTGTTTTCCAAACAGTGCAATTGGAGAAAAGGTGCTCAACAGTCTCCTCAGCAGTACAGCAGAGAATACAAATACCAGGGCCCAATTTACCTTTTTTTTGCAGGTTCTCCCAAGTGAGGACTCGATTCTGGGTCACAAGCCAAATAAAACAAGATAATTTAATAGGCAGAGCCTTGTTCCATAAAAGAGAGTCAACAGGATTAGGAGCCGGAGGCAAGGAAGATCTGATAATACACTCATATGCATTCCTGGCAGAAATGGAACCTGATTTCTTGTTGAAGACCCAGGCAAGTTCATCAGGTCGGTCAGAGAGGCGTATACCGGCTCCAAGTAAACCTTCAACATATTTAGTCCAAATAGTATTATAAGTGCCTCCAAGGTTAAGTTCCTCGGCTGAAAACCAGTAACTCTGTTCATTTGAAAGAGAATTTTGGACCTGGGAGAGGGTGCACATATTCAAATCCTCAAGGTAAGTTCTTAAGTCCCCTGGGAGAGAAAAATAGGTATGGGAACCCACTATCAGATCAATACCAATTAGGATTTTGTCACCATTACCCACCTGCCAAGCCAAATGTCTACCCATCCAAGGGAGGATATGAATGAACCCTCTCCAAATAATAGATACATTGCGTATGCTGAAGCATTTTAGTCTGAGCCAGTCAGTCACAGAGGGACATTTTATATATTTGTGATGCAGAACTTGGTACCATAGACCCTTGGACTGAAGGATTCTCCAAAAAGTTTTGAGACGCAGAGCTAGACTGAACCAAGAGAGATTTTTTATACCCCAGCCTCCTTGTTCCTTGGGCCAAGAAAGATCCTTCCAACTAGCCAGATGGTATTTACATTTATTGACACAGGATCCCCACAAGAAATTAAACATAATTCGTCTGAGTTTATGAAGAATGGAGGCTGGAAGGGTAACAAGACCCATCCAATACACAGGAATGCTTGACAAGACAGATTGTATGAGGATCAGCCTACCTCCGAGAGAAAGAAAATTATTGGTCCAGTGGCTAATCCTTTTTTCAAATTTCTGGATAAGCTAGTGCCAGTCATTAACTCTATATCCCAGAGGTTTCAAAAAATAACCCAAGTAATTGAAACCCAAATGAAGTGGCAGCGTTCTGTAAGGTAGGCTACTCACAAAAAAATCTTGACAGTCATTGTTAAGATTAAAGTAAAGAAAGCAGGACTTATCAATGTTGATCTTCATACCGGAGGCTTTGCAGAAAGTTTATAAGATGACCTCAAAAGCAGACCAGTCTTGGAGAGTGCTCGAGCCCAAGAGGATCACATCGTCCACAAAGAGGAGGTGTGTAAGAGCAAGGGAAGGTGAGAGTTGGATGCCCCGAATGAGACCAGTGGATCTGGCATCCCGAATGAGCAGACTGAGGCCCTCAATGACAAGGAGGAAGAGGAGAGGGGATAAGGGGCAACCTTGACGGATACCACGAGAGGCCTTGAAGAAATTTGAAGGAGTTCCATTGACCAGAACCGCAAAGTTTGTAGTAGTGAGGCATCCCATGATCCAATTCACAGTAAGAAGGGGCACTCCAATTTGAATCAAGATCAGTCTGACAAAAGTCCAATCCACATGATCGAAAGCCTTAGTGAGGTCCAGTTTGAGGACAAAGGCACAGAGGTTCTAAGTTTTAACTGAATGAAGTACCTCTTGCACAATGACAATAGGTTCTGTTATTTGACGGTCCTTTAGAAACCCAAATTGTTCCTGTGAAATGCCCAGATCCAAGAAGGGCTTTAATCTTCTAGCGATGACTTTTGCAATGAGCTTGTAGAGAAGGTTACATAAGGAGATGGGCCTGAAGTCAACAAAGCTTTTAGGCTTATCCTTCTTAGGGATAAGAGCAAGGAAAGTAGTGTTCAAAGAGAGAGGGATAAAACCGGAAGTCCTGGTCAAGTCAATGGTTTAAGCAAAACAGGGCTAAGAAGATCGAAGAAGTGGAGATAGAATTCCACGGGCCACCCATCCGGTCCTGGGCTACGGTCTTTTTTGAAAGATTTGAGAGAGAGTTCGATTACCTTCAGACCAACCGGGCAAGAGAGGAGAGCCGAGCGATCAATTGGAATCATTCTGGGGAAAAGAGAGACCACCTTTAATTGATGTACTAGACCAGTGCAACCCTCATCCATGAAAATGTTGGCAAAATGGTCTTTTCCCATCTCTTTTAGGGCAGCCTCATCCATAATAAGGTTACCCTCTGAATCTTCAAGAGACCATATCATGTTCTAAATCCTTCTCCCCGAGGCCACAGCATGAAAATATTTGGTGTTTGACTCACCTTGAAGGGCCCACTTGGATCTGCTTTTTAGTTGCCAGGTAACCTGAAAATGGCGCAAGATCCTCTGTTTTTCAGCACTAAGATGGGACAAGTGTGCTGCTTGTTCCTTTGTGAGAATTCCATAAGTGGGGCCGGCTAGCATAGACTCAATGGAAAGATCAAGACTGGTGGAGGCTGAGGCTAGTCTAGCAGATTTGTCCTTTGTCTGGATCTTAGTGGCCGATTTGAGCTTTCGCAGGAAGGAACTCAAATCCTCAATGTCTGTGAGATTATCAGCATCATAGGTAGACGTCCACCATCGCTCAAACCACTCAATGTATTCTGGATCTCCAAGCCAAGAGCGATTGAACTTGAAGGGAAAATCAAAAGGCCCTTTCGGAGAAATCCATTCAAAACAGATAGGAAAATGATCTGATAGATCTAGGCATTTAGTCCAGGTCCTATAGGCCCCCAAGATAGGGAGTAAGGAGGTTGAGATAAGAAAACGATCAAGGCGTTTGTTGATTCCTGCAACACTGATTCTACCATTGCGCCAAGTAGGCCCAGTGACATGGGGAGCTACATCCACGAGTCCAGCTGTCTCAAAGAGAGAAATGAAATGATCAGAGAGAGGATCCAGGGTGGCCTTTGTGCCCCAAATTTCTGAAGAGTGGAGGGTAAGATTAAGATCTCCCCCTAAAACCAGATACGGCAGTTTAAGAAGCCCACCACGAAGGGCATTATTCCAAAAATATTCTCTATCCCTGTACGGACTGTTAACATTGAGAATATGGATGGGCACAGACATCCCACGGATAGAGGCCTGAAGTAAAATTCCAGCACAAGTGTGGAAAGCCCTGTATTTAGCCTTAGACGGGTTCCAAGCCGAGAGTAAGCCCCCCGAAAGACCACGGGCACTAATGGCACAAAACTCCCAGGAGGGGAGGATTTTCGAAAAAGCAAACAGTGCAGGGGGGGCACTGCACATGGTTTCCTACAGAAGGATAAAGTTAGGGTTAAGGGAATTGAAGAGAGACCGAAGGTTGAGTGTTTTGGTCCTGCCTCCCAGACCGCGGATGTTAAGGGAAAGGATTAACATCAAGCCTTCTCCTTTTGGGGAGACATAGCTCTAAGTCCCCTAGAAGAGTGGCCTCTGGCTGCATCCTTGATACGGACAGAGAGCGGAATATATGGTGGAGAGGCTGAGGAGAGGTCAATCTTGGACTCCTTTTTCCCTTTAGGAGGCTTCCTGACAGTCACATTCGCAAACTGGATAGAGTTTAGGTGAAGAGTGGTAGGGGAAGTCGGGGAAGAGGCTGTGAAGATAGAGAGAGACCTCTTTAGTGAGGGATCGGAGAAAGAGGGAGAGGAGATTGGGCTGTGGGGGGGTGACATGTATAGAGGCAGGAGTAAGGGAAGGGATTAGAGGGGAATCCAAACTAGAACGAGGAGCCGAGGGTATGAGAGGGGGGAAATCCACCATTGAATCCAAAGCCGGTAAAGCAGAACCCATGTGGTGACTGTCCAATACAGGAGGAGGCGAGGAGTCATCGCTAGACGGGAAGGAGTGTATACCCTCTGCTACAGGAGAAGAGGCAGAGACGATGTGGGAGTCTGTCAAAAAAAGGAGAACTCAAAACCAGCGTGTGGATCAGCGGCGAAGCATGCGGAGAGGTAGTGGAGGGAGATGGAGGGACCAAAGATTTTTTATGTGACATAATCAAATGATCAACAGCCTCTAAGAAAGAGTCAGGAACATAATCAGTAGGAGGAAAAGACATAGTAGAAGTACCTGGTGGGGTAAGATGATCCTCAATAGGAATACCTGGTGGGGTATGGAACCCCTCCGAAGGGCTGGCTGAAGGACAAAGGTCCTCAGAGTCCGAGTCGATCCTTCCTTTGAGCCTATGAGGACAAGCATTCCTCAGATGTCCCACAGTGCGACAACAACTGCATCTAAATGGCACATGCAGATAATCGAGCCGCTGGATCAGTAAGCGTTCATTACAAAGGATCTCCACTTCCGCTGGCAAACCCCGCGAGATATCCAATTCTACGAGTATTTTAGCTATCCTCTTATCAAAAACCTGATGAAATTCATCCTCCACAGATACAAATCTACTAATGGTATTCCCGATTCCCTCCAAAATGTTCCTGCTCCATAGAGGGAAAGGCAAGTAGAGCAATAAAACCCATAGGTGGCGCTTGGTTATTCTCTCCTTCAAAGGATCGAACTTGGAGTGCCAGCGTCCAAGTACCAAAGAGCCATTACCGATACTCCAGATACCATCTAAAACCCGAGTGCAGTGCTCAGAATCAAGAAACACAAACACTATCCATCCGTTAGACAGTAAACTGATGGTCGGGACATATTCAAAGAGCGGTTTCCAATTCTCCATTGCCCAAGTAACCCATGAAGCCTTATTCAACTTGCAGTATTCCAATCGGCCCACCAAAGCACATGAACAGAGGGAGGTAACACGTTCCAGGAAAACGTCATGACCCAAAACATATCGATAACGGCCCTCTTGTGCCTTTATGCACTTGGTCTTACGTTTCCGTCGGAAGCGCGTTTGTACGCCAACTTCTGCCATGGATAAAAACACCAAGTCAGCCCCACGATGCACGGTGGCAGGGTGAGCTAGCCCCAAACTCCCATATATAACGTAGGCCAGAGCCGTTAGTGGGTAAAGTTAAAAAACACTGGAGACCGGAAACCCTAGGCTTACAAACCCCCGTCCAAACAGAGACCCAAAAGCTAGGGAGACAGGCTGTCGATAAACCAAATGTCAACGGCGACAAGGCCCCAACAATCGAATAGAAAATGGGTTACCCTGAGAGGTTGGAGGGTAAACATCACGAGAAATGCAAGGAGTCAAGATCAACCAAAAGGAATCCAAAATGTCAACCCTATACCCGACTAAAACCCTCAAACGGAGGAGGAGAAAGAAGACCATGCAAGGGTGGTGAGGTGAACGTCGAAAACCAGAACAGCCACAGAAAGCGATAACTTTCCACTTTTTTTAGTTTTGGTTGGTACTAGTCCCCTAGTGAAGGGGAGGGACTCCAAGAGGGCAGCAGTTTGGTACCCACCAAATGAGCTAAGATACCCCAAAGCTAAGGTGAAAACCCAGAAGCGTAAGTCACTACAGAGCTAGCTAATGACGAAGGGAAAACTACCCACCAGAAAGGTTATATGCAAAGAAGCAGAAAGCATCCAAAGGGCGACTTTGCCAAAAATGATAGCTAAAACCCTGCAAAGACTATAGGACAGTAGAGGCTCTAAAAAGGATGAACAAAAAATGGGTCTAAGCGCAGCCGCTGAGAGCCCGGAAGCAGACCCTTCGATGAAAGAAAGAGGCTCTGATACAAGTACTGGGAAGAGAAGGGTAAGCGCCATGGGAGCATAGAGAATCAATGGTGCGACCCATCTCTCAATCCTTCTTTTCAGTGTTGAGGACACCTATTCTATTTCCTACATCGTTCCAAAACACAAACGAGAAGCTACGGTTAAAAAGAATCTTCCACTCCTTCACTACTTACTACTTATATTTTAAGTAAATACCATCCTGTTTAATTATAACTTGTAAAAAAAGAATAAATCATGATTGAACCAACCCGTATTTTTTATAAATATTTTGTATTTTTTTTAAAATATTTTATCTAATTGCATGGACATTCGTGGCTAGCTTCAGTAAGTCAATCAAATAGCCATCTATTTATTTATTTTTAATATTTTACAGGTGCCACGCACTGCCATTGCAGGGGCATTCGTGGCTCACAAGCTTGGGGCATTCGTGGCTCACAGGCTTGCCTTTCAGGGTGGCTAGGTGCCACGCAATAAAGTTGCATGGGCATGGGTGGCTCAGAGGATTTTTCTTTCAATACAATCGATGTTAACAATGCAAGTCATAAATCAAATCAACAAAGCACAAGCCTATTGAAGAAATATGGAATAGCAACAGAGAAATTTGGAAAATCACTTCAGAAATTGAGGTAAATCGCTCCATTTGGTTTCATAGTTTATTTAGCGTTTCTCTTACATGCAGATATCACGGTATATGGGTAGAAGAGGTCACTTGAGTTCATTATCTAACAAGGTTAAGAATATTTTAGTTCCTTCTCGGTTGTTAGCTATAAAATAAGCTTACATTAAACCACTGCATTATTTAAATAGATATTTTCCAAGAGATCTGCAAAGTATTTATAACATTCCAGCGACACAAGAGAAACACTTTAACATGCCAGTGACACACAAGGGAGGAGAGGTGTTGTTGAAAAATCAACTGCTGAAAATTTATGCGAGAGCCTGCTAAACCCTACAATGCGAATTCCTTGAAAACCCAAGAGTAACTACTATTGAAGGGGAAGTAGCTCATGTACATGAGATTTTTCATCTGCCTGGTTTGGAACATGGTTAAAATCCCGAGGGATTGCTTCGCCGAAGAAAGGAAGTTACTGTTGTGTGTTGGACAGACAGACTGATGTAGGAGAAATTCCCTTGGGAATAGCCTGAGAATTGCTAACTGAACTAGAAATTTAATTTCGAGTACTGGCTTAAAGATTCTTCCCCTCGTGGTTTTGGAGTCTCAGCTCGGGGTGATAGTCACGCTGAGAGCAGGGCAACCTACGGTTGGGAGGTGCATGCCTAACCCATAGCTATTTTCAAGCACATAAATTCAGGTGAGTATATCCTCCAATTAAAAAACATATCTCTGAGAATGAGTGAGTTTTGAATTTGAAGTTCCAGAAATATTGGAATGTCGGGCTTGATTTCAGGCCAAATTTAAAATTATGCTTGTTTTCTTTCTCTTGTGTAAATGTAAATAGTGTAACCTAGAATTCGTGGAGCAATTCAGCTTCACAATAACTGTAGAATTGGGCAAATGAATGGGTAATTTGTTGAAAAACTTGGGGGGTTTCTAAGGTATGCTGTTGAAATTAAAATATTGAACGCCTGTTGAATTTCTTCCATTGAGAAGACGTGGA
Source organism: Pseudotsuga menziesii (assembly GCA_001517045.1). Taxonomy (NCBI): domain Eukaryota; kingdom Viridiplantae; phylum Streptophyta; class Pinopsida; order Pinales; family Pinaceae; genus Pseudotsuga; species Pseudotsuga menziesii. The sequence continues at coordinate 20,663 of LPNX010012217.1, forward strand.
AATAGGAGAAGAGAAGTTAAAACACCCAGCCTTCAAAAATCTAGTTCCTGTCCATAAAACACCCAGCCTTCAAAAATCTAGTTCCTGTAGAATGTGGGGCAAGCATGTTATTGATTTAAGAAGTGAGCAAAGCGTAGAAGACGCCAGCTATCTTTCAGGACTGTCAAATCCAGGGCATGCAATTTAACGCATGAAATAATGGACAAATTTGCAAATCAACTGTAGATTGTATTGGAGTTAAGAAAGTATAATTATCCGTCAGCAATACTCTATCAATAATGAAATAGCTTGCCCAGATCATCTGAAAATTTTATTAGAGCTTAGAAAATTTATTATGTGAATATGCTCAAGCAAAAATGGGGAAAAACGCCCATTTCACCTGTCTCTAATGTTAGAGACACAAAAATTTGAATTTTCTGTTGATAAACTTACGCACTGCATGCATTAGCTTGTATGCCAATGTTTGTTCTTTTGAATAACATCATTTTGGATTTTATTTGAAGAATATTAAAAAAAAAACAGTCAAGTTGGCATATCTCAAAACAGTCAGGTCAAGTCTTTTCAATTTTCCTCTCTATTGAGCTATAAAAGCTTATATTCGGTACTATATTCAGTAAGCTACATAACTATTTGACGTCAAGTCTTTTCAATTTTCCTCTCTATTGAGCTATAAAAGCTTATATTCAGTACTATATTCAGTAAGCTACATAATTATTTGTTATGCAGCAACTGAAATTCCTCTAGTGACTTGTAACAAAGCCGGTTCCCCTCCTCACACCATTTAACCATTGTGCATGGAAAACCAAAGGCAAGCCATGCAAAATAGAAGAATGAAGAAGGATTTGGCTCTGTTGCTGCCGCAACCGTTCTCCCCGAATTTATTTTTACTTAAACTCTGGGCCCCTCCTCATCATTTTACTTGGTTTGATCGTTAAAGGCTTGAGCCTCTCAGGCATATCTGTTTTTGTTTTACTTCGAAGATGAATGTTAGTCAGTTTATGTTTTCCTCGTTCAGTTTTGGTTTGAGTCATGGATGCCTGGTCTGCTGGTCGAAAAAGGGGAGATCTTTGCTCTTCAGAGTTGCCTCTTCGTGGAAAGAACGAACCCAGCTGTGCCTGATAATTAAAACTGTTTGAATACTTGGTTTTTCTGTAATCGGCTCCCTTTTAGTTTCAGGTCGGAAGCTGTGAGTTTTTCTTCCACCGCCGTTGCGGCTCCCAGATCGTTCCAGCATCCGATTTCCTAAACCGTCCGGTGCCTGATTTATGTTAACTATAAATCGCTTGTCCGTAGCTTCTGCTCGCCCGCCGTTGCGGCCGGGAAGAGATAGTCAGCTCCCGATCTGAGTGTCGTCCGACGTCCGACTGAGTTTTCCCATCTGCTCCGCATATCCTCCAACTCTCCTCCTCCGTCGTTGCGGCTTCTAGAGTCTTCTGATGTCCGAAACTAAAACCGTCCGATGTCCGATTTGTGGCCTATCCCACCCGCGTTCGCTTGGCTGTGACTTGAGTCCCACCCGACATTGCGGTTGGCTGTCCCTCTGGGCTCCCGAACTTGCTTCTTTCTGACTGCCGACTTGTTTTTCCCACCGGAAACCATAGAATATTGCCAGGCCTGGATGTGGTTCGCTCGACCATTTCCTTGTGGAATGATGGTTAATTGATAATAGTTGTCGTTTAAATCATGCTCTTAAATTGAATGCAGGAAGTTTCCAGGCGACCGGTCAATCTGCCACGACGAGAAGAAAGACTAACCCGTTTGGCAGAGGTATGACTGAAATGAGGCGAATGGGGGACGAAGTCCGGAGCTGTAAAGGCGTGTTCCCAGAGATGGATCAGTTACCAGGTGTTTCATGATCACATGCTGACAAAAGATCGGAATATGAAGCGTTGAAGAAACTGAAAAGTCACACACTGGAAGGCAGCCCAAAGGGCAACAATTCTAGTTTAAATATTTAGAAGTAGGAATGAGAAGGGGCTTTTTCCCCTGGAAAATTTTTGTAAATGTTTGCTTGTAAGAGGAACTACTTCATTTTGCAAAGGAAACTGCAAATTTGTCTATCGAAGAGAGTGAAAAGTGGAATGTATCAGCGCAACTCAATGAATAATGTTGAAGAGGAACTATTTCGTTTTCAGCTGTGTTTTCATTTACTGTAAGAGTATTTAATGTTCTGAATCTATGTTCTGGTTAAATGTTCTTCAGTAGTTTTTGGGATATTTTTCACTGTGAGCAATAAATGTTGTCATAAAATGATCGGCTATCCGGTTATTTAAATATCTGTAAACGTTCATGTGCTTTAGAAGAAGTATCAGCTATCTGTGATTCCTCTTAATGTATGTGAAAATGTATTGCTCATCCAAAATGATAACCTTGCTCCTTAGGGATAGTTTAGATAGTTAGTTTATTTCTTTTTGTATCTGGTTTGGTTGCTTGTGAGCACAAGATGAGAGGTAAGAACCTGCGCATCACGTTGTGACCGCTCCCTGCATCTTGACCCCCTGCATTTAGTTAGGCACTTGCATATCATTTCTTTAAGTCAAAATACAAAAACTTGGTGGGCCGGGCCCCAACCGGTAAAGCTTCAGTTTTCGTTTCTTGACCTACGGTAGCCGGACCGCAAACCGGACGGATTCCCTATTCCAAACAGTCAACGGGCTAGTTGGGAACGTTGATTGGGGAGAATCCCTTACTGTTTCCGCCTGCGAATTTCTAGGCCTCAACAGAATTGGCGCTAGAAGGAGGGACGCCAGTGCATGGCTGGCCGAGGAAACCCGTTTTTCAGAGATTATTCCGCTGGTTACAGTTCTAAAAGTAGTGGACCACGTAATCCAATTCCGGAAGAAGAAAACAGAGAACATCTATATCCTGTTCGCAACGAAATTGTTAATGATCTGAGAAGACACACCCGTGCTTATGTAAAGAAGATTGGAGGGTTGCCAATTATTCACGAATTTCCTAGAAGAGAATACAAGAAGAAAGACCGTCCCATAGTGGAAGATTCGGTACTAGTTGGAGACTGGGAAGAGCTGGTAGAGACTGCCTTACAAGAGGTTGAGCTACCCTTGAATCAAGAAGGCCCGGAAACCCCTTACATTTCTCCGGTTCATACCCCTGTTGGTTCACCTCCACAGTCACCACCTTTACTCATGGCCGGCGTTAACGCAAACATACCTTCGCCCCCACCACCAAATCCACGACCACCAGCATGGAGAGCCAGATCACCCCTAAACCTCACCCCCCCTTTGCATGACCTCCCTCAAGCCTTTGAGAAGTTGTTGCCTAAATTTGATCCCAATGAGAAGATATTAGTAGATGATCATTTGCAGAGTTTCTATCTAGCCATAGAAGGATTAAGGGCGGGGGAACATGAAGATGTGGTTTGTAGACTTTTCCCGCATACCCTCAAGGGAGCTGCGGCCTCTTGGTATTTTGGATTGCCCGCCAACTTTATCCCAGACTGGGATACCTTTGAAAGAATGTTCAGGAGCAAGTACGCAGTCCAAAAGACTCACGCTGCCCTCATGAAAGGACTGTGTGCATTGAAGAAAGAGAAAAAGGAAAAATTGCACAGTTTCACACAAAGGTTTGCAGCATATCTTAAAAATTTCTCGGAAACAGATAAGCCTTCAGACAAAGTACCGATTGAATACTACACTTCAGCATTGGGCCCTGACTTGGCCATGTTTGTGAAAGGTAGGGCCAAGCCTACTTTGACAGAAACCTATGAAGAAGCAGAAGTGGTGGAAGTAGAAAGAGAAAGCATTGAAGACTATCCAGAGCAATCAGGAGAGAAAGGTGCGGGCAAAAAAACCTTATTGTTCACTAATCCTAAAGTGGCTAAAATGATGCAAAAGCTGTCCAATAAGATCATAGACTTAGAAAAAGAAAAAGAAGCACAGAAGTTCTGCAGGCCATATTATAAGAGAAGAGATGACAGCAATCAACCCCAACCTCCTCCTCAAAAAGCTGCATCCATGAATCTGACTGAGATAGGGATGGAAAATTTCTGTACCTTTCATCAACAGCCTCATTCCGAAAAGAACTGTCCGCAATGGATAAATTCAATGACATTGGTCATGAACCAGATGTTGGATTCGAGATTAACAGAAGAAGATGATGATGAAAAGAAAGAAAGTACCGCTTCTACTTCTACAAAAGAACAGGAAGAAGAGACCATGGCATTATGGAATTCGGTCTCCTTATTAGATGCAAAAGAGGAAAATACTCAAGGACACAGAGACATCAGGGAAGCTAACGTGACAACTAGAAGCAAAGGTACGGTTAGTGATGACAGTCTTCTACTCCCAAAGATCCGAAGGTTGCAAAGAAATATCAAGAAGAAGTTTCAAGATAAATCCTTGGCTGATCAGATTCCGGAATTCACCATTACCAGCCAAGATCCTAAACAGAACAGAACGTTGCCTAATGAGTGCTGATCAATCTCAGTCCATTAAAAAACAAATTGAATATGACCTTGTTGAAGATTTAAAGAAGATAAAGGCAAATGTCCCGCTATTTGAAATGTGCAAAGTACCCCAGCAGAAAGAAAAGTTGTTAAAGGCACTTGAAACGTCAAGAGAAAAGCTGCCCGCCGATAATCAGCCTCGAGATGAAGAAGAAATTGGAGAAGCTAGTACCGGAGGTATGTCTAAAACTAAACATCCACCTTTCCTCCTGACGTTCGAAATCTTTAATCATAATGTGCACAATTGTCTGGTAGACTCAGGAGCGTCAATAAATGTCATGCCCATATCAGTATGTAAGAAAATAAACGGGCAGCCTAAGCCATCCACGTGGAGGGTGGTGCAGTTGGATAGCACAGACGTTAAGGTGATTGGTGAAATGGAAGATGTCCTAATCCGCCTAGCATCCGATGACAGAGTATGCCAAGTTATTAACATCGTGGTGGCTGATATACTAGACGCTTACGGCCTGGTGTTGAGCAGAAATTGGTCAGCTAAGTTGAATGGATATTTTGCCTTAGATTGGTCACATCTTTGGCTGCCATACAAAGGGAGTCCCAATCAGATTAAGGTTCTAGGAGAACCTCACATGAAGCACAATGTTACTCAATTGAATGAAAAGAACATACCAGTCGAATCTGTGTTGGGAAACTACTTTCTCGAACTGGAACCAGGGAATTATCAAGCGGAAGAGGCCAGCGACACATCTGACACCCAGCCTGATCTCCTTCGTTTTTCTCAGGCTAATGAATTTGACTGTAAAATAGTAGATTTAGCAGTAGGAGTAGATTTTGTTTTAGTAGATAATGTGTTTTGGACTTTGTTTTTTGATGGCTCGAAAACATTAGAAGGGCCAGGGGCCGGCTGCGTCCTCATTGATCCACAAAAAAATAAGCACTTCCTATCTTGTAGATTAGAGTTCGAATGTACTAACAATACGGCTGAATATGAAGCACTGTTGCAGGGACTCAAGAAAGCAATCGAGCTACAGGTTAGTAATTTAAAAGTTTTTGGGGACTCGAAAATAGTTGTAAAGCAAATAAGAAATCAAATACATTGTGTTTCCCCTCATTTGAAAGCTTTCCAAAACGAGGTATGGGAGTTGCTTAAATGTTTTCATGCATTTAACATTATTTCAATCCCAAGAATAAAAAATGCAGCCACTGATCTTCTAGCTACATCAGCCGCCAGGTTGGTTCCCACTAATAACAAATGCTCTATTGAACTGCTTTTCAAGCCATCTGTACCCGACATGATTACCAACTTGCGAGTATTTGACGATGATCAGCAAATAATCGAATGCTTGACCAATGACGAGGCTTTTAAAGGGGCCATTATCGACGATGAGGAACATCAGGCTGAAATGAAATATTACAATTTCATTCCCAAAGGGGTCAGAACACTAGAGAAGATGTTTGACTTGAACGAAAAATTTAGAAGACCTGCTAATGTGAAGACACACAGCTCAACGCTACAGTTCGAGCTAATAAACTTAGGGACTGAAACGGATCCCAAGTTCGTGAACCTCGGCAAATGCTGTTCGCCGGCGGAAAGAGACAGGTTCCTCAGTATGTTTAAACAATACAAAGATATCTTTGCATGGACATACGTAGATTTGAAGACCTATGACACCAACATTATCAAGCATGTCATCCCTATTAGGGCAGGCGCCAAGCCATATCAGCAGCCGTTAAGGAGGATGCACCCAAAGTTGGAGCCACTGATTCAAAGTGAGGTAAAAAAATTACTGGACGCTAGGATTATTTTTAAAGTTCGGCATTCAGAATGGGTGTCAAATTTGGTGCCGGTCAGAAAAAAGTCGGGATAAATCAGACTGTGCGTGGACTTCAGAAACTTAAACCACGCCTCAGACAAAGACAACTATCCGGTGCCTCCCATGGAGCAATTGTTGCAGATGGTTTCTGGTTCTGAATTGTTTTCATTGTTAGACGGATTCTCTGGCTACAACCAAGTGTTAGTGGCCGAGGAAGATAGATTGAAGACAACATTCAGAACTAAATGGGGAACTTTCGCATATAGAAGAATGCCTTTTGGACTGATTAATGCTGGCGCGACATTTCAAAGAGCTATGGACATAGCTTTCCGCGGACTGATTGGACGAAGTGTAGTGGTCTACCTTGATGATATCACAATATTTTCGAAGAAAAGAGGGGAGCACACGTTCCACCTCAAGCAAATTTTCGAGCGCTGTCGGAAGTATGGCATTTCCCTCAATCCTAAGAAATGCGTATTCGCAGTCACCGAAGGCAAGTTACTGGGGCATATAGTTTCAAAGAGAGGTATATCTATAGACCCAGAAAGAATAAAAGCCATTGAACAAATCCCCATGCCCCATAATAAAAAAGGAATGCAATCCTTCATGGGAACAATAAACTTCATACGTAGGTTTGTGCCTGATTTTGCCCAGACTGTTAAACCATTACAGCAGATGGTCAAGCAAAATGCACAGTTTAAGTGGACTGAGACTGAAAAGAATGCTTTCAGTAAAATCAAGACTGCTGTTGCACATGCGCCCTCTCTTAAAAGTCCAGACTTTGACAAGGACTTTATTTTGTATACTTTTGCATCTGATGATTAATTAGCAGCTGTACTCACGCAAAAGGAAGAAGGGGGTGATGAATTCCCAATCTCTTCTATGAGCACTGGGCTACAAGGAGCTGAATTAAACTACCCAGCCATTGATAAGCAGGCTTACGCTGTGTTTAAGGCAGTAAAACAATTCAGGCCTTATATATTGAAGAATAGGACCAAGGTAATAGTCCCTTACCTAGCTGTAAGATCCCTTCTCATTCAAAAAGAATTAGGAGAAAGAAGGGGCAACTGGGTCACAGCCCTTCAAGAATACGACCTTGAATTCAAGCCAGCCACTATAGTGAAAGGTCAAGGGCTATGCAAATTAATGACTGGAAGAAAGAACAACGAAGAACAAGCATGGGAAGATGAAGCTGAATTGCATGTAATGGATGTATGCCCTCTGTTTACAGCCCCTGAGTCCTGGTATAGGTACGTTGTGCATTACTTGCAGTCCGGGCTATTACTAGAGCATTGGAATTCCAAACAAAGGAGAGCGTTGCATCTGAAATCAGCTTCCTACCAAATTGTGGAAGGCGTGTTATTCAGGAAAAACTACGATGGAGTCCTCCTGAGATGCTTGGAGAAAGCAGATGCTGAGAAAGTAATGGCAGAATTACATGACGGTCCGGCTGGGGGACATTATTCAGGTGACACTACGGCCCACAAAATCCTTAGAGCCGGATACTATTGGCCTGCACTCTTCAAGGATGCACACGCACATGTCAGGAAATGTGACATTTGTCAAAGGTGTGGCGGAAGACAGCCCAAGTCAGCAGCACCCCTAAAGCCTGTTATGATTACCGAACCATTTGAACAACGGGGGCTGGACATTATTGGAGAAATAAAACCGAATTCTTCCTTGCTACACAAGTACATTCTTACTGCGACTGATTATTTCACTCGTTGGGTTGAAGCCATCCCATTGCGCAAGATAAACGAAAACGAAGTCATCAGTTTCCTACAATATCATATCATGACCAGGTTTGGAGTTCCAATTTCAGTAGTTTTTGATAATGCTAAATACTTTTCATCAATTAAATTGACTGCATTTGCTCATGAGAAAGGGATAAAATTACATTATTCTGCTAACTACTATCTGCAAGGGAATGGCCTGGCCGAATCCTCCAATAAAAACCTTATTAGAATCCTGAAGAAGACTGTCATAGAAAACCAGCGAAGTTGGCACTCACCCTTACCCAACGCCCTGTGGGCTGACAAAGTCACCCCCAAGTCTGCAGTAGGAGTGTCACCCTATACCCTTGTGTACGGAAAGGAAGCCATCCTGCCTCCCAACATTCTGCTACCATCTTCCATACTAGCTCAAGAGTCTAGGGGGTCGGATGATGAGGTTTTGCAAATAAGAATATATAATCTCCTAAAAGTAGAAGAAGCCAGATCCAAGGCTAGAGAACATTTTAAACAACAGCAGGAGGTAGTCAAAAGATGGTTTGACAAGCATAAAGCTGGGAAAAAGGACTTTGAAGTAGGAGACTTAGTCCTAGAGTGGGACCACCCCCATGATGAAAAAGGAAAGCATACCAAATTCCAGCAATTATGGGTAGGCCCTTTTCAGATTGTAGCCAAACTTGGCTCTGCTACTTATAAGCTGCAAGATTTACAGGGATGGGAGGAGAACTTGCCAGTTAATGGTTTGGTTCTCAAGCCCTACTTTTCTTGATTTTCTTTGATATTTTTTGCCTTGTATATAAATAAGCTATGTGATTGTTGTCAAGTCATGCTTTCGTTTGATTTAATATTAAGTTTTGATTTCAATAAAGGGAACGAACTTGCGGTTGTCTGGAGGATATTAAGGTCTTTTGGGAATAACAAATATGTTGAGTGCCAGCCTGTGTATTGCTAAAATATTTCTTCCAGCCTAGCAGTTTTCTCGAATAAAATGTTGTGTGCATTGAAGTCCAGCTTAACCCCTGTGAATTAAACCGGATTCGAACAGTCTGGAGTACTATGTCGGGCTCCATCCACATCACATTTAAAATGTTCTAAGGGGTGACAGTAAAGGACCCATGGGAAGAAGCAAGGTGAACAGCGTATTAGATATAAATGATCCCATGTCAAGAAACGAAGGCCAAAAGGCAGATAAGAGTCAAGACTTCTATAAAGCATCATAAATCAAAACAAATGCTAAATCGTAAATACCTAAAGCCAAAAGATCCTCTCTATCCGTGAGTTGAATCTTAAAATATACCACTCACACAAAAGGACACTATGGGATAGAGGATCCTGAATTAAAATTCAGTAAGAAAGGCGCACATAAAGACTAAAATGAAAGGGACAAAAGTCCAAAACACCAAAGTGTTAAAATGGCATGGGAATGAGGAACAAACGAATATTGTTGTTTAGTATCTGCTGCAATCTTGTGGTGTCCATGCTGTTAGCTACCTAAAGACAGAGGTAAAAAAATGAAACTCATTCTCTGGCCCCAACAGAGTTATCTGGACTTGAAGGTTTCGGTGTCCACTTTCCCCGAATTGGACTAGCATCAATGATCAAGGTACACACTCTGGTCATTTGAGCAATCCGGATAGCTGGAAGATTTCATTTAGTGCGTTTTGGTTGTGAAACAGTCTGCCACTCAAAGAAAAGTCACCCAAAGATCTAGGTTCACCAGGAAATCGCCAGTTGTTGCTGCCGCAACCGTTCTCCCCGAATTTATTTTTACTTAAACTCTGGGCCCCTCCTCATCATTTTACTTGGTTTGATCGTTAAAGGCTTGAGCCTCTCAGGCATATCTGTTTTTGTTTTACTTCGAAGATGAATGTCAGTCGGTTTATGTTTTCCTCGTTCAGTTTTGGTTTGAGTCATGGATGCCTGGTCTGCTGGTCGAAAAAGGGGAGATCTTTGCTCTTCAGAGTCACCTCTTCGTGGAAAGAACGAACCTAGCTGTGCCTGATAATTAAAACTGTTTGAATACTTGGTTTTTCTGTAATCGGCTCCCTTTTAGTTTCAAGTCGGAAGCTGTGAGTTTCTCTTCCGCCGTCGTTGCGGCTCCCAGATCGTTCCAGCGTCCGATTTCCTAAACCGTCCTGCGCCCGATTTATGTTAACTATAAATCGCTTGTCCGTAGCTTCTGCTCGCCCACCGTTGCGGCCGGGAAGAGATAGACAGCTCCCAATCTGAGTGTCGTCCGACGTTCGACTGAGTTTTCCCATCCGCTCCGCGTATCCTCTAACTCTCCTCCTCCGCCGTTGCGGTTCCTAGAGTCTTCTGATGTCCGAAACTAAAACCGTCCGACATCCGATTTGTGGCCTATTTCACCCGTGTTCGCTTGGCTGCGACTTGAGTCCCACCCGACGTTGCGGCTGGCTGTCCCTCCGGGCTCCCGAACTCGCTTCTTTCTGACTGCCGACTTGTTTTTCCCGCCGGCAACCATAGAATATTGCCAGGCCCGGATGTGGTTCGCTCGGCCATTTCCTTGTGGAATGATGGTTAATTGATAATAGTTGTCGTTTAAATCATGCTCTTAAATTGAATGCAGGTAGTTTCCAGGCGACCGGTCAATCTACCACGACGAGAAGAAAGATTAACCCGTTTGGCGGAGGTATGACTGAAATGAGGCGAATGGGGGACGAAGTCCGGAGCTGTAAAGGCGTGTTCCCAGAGACGGATCAGTTACCAGGTGTTTCATGATCACATGCTGACAAAAGATCGGAATATGAAGCATTGAAGAAACTGAAAAGTCACACACTGGAAGGCAGCCCAAGGGGCAACAGTTCTAGTTTAAATATTTAGAAGTAGGAATGAGAAGGGGCTTTTTCCCCTGGAAAATTTTTGTAAATGTTTGCTTGTAAGAGGAACTACTTCGTTTTTCAAAGGAAACTGCAAATTTGTCTATCGAAGAGAGTGAAAAGTGGAATGTATCAGTGCAACTCAATGAATAATGTTGAAGAGGAACTATTTCGTTTTCAGCTGTGTTTTCATTTACTGTAAGAGTATTTAATGTTCTGAACCTATGTTCTGGTTAAATGTTCTTCAGTAGTTTTTGGGATATTTTTCACTGTGAGCAATAAATGTTGTCATAAAATGATCGGCTATCTGGTTATTTAAATATATGTAAACGTTCATGTGCTTTAGAAGAAGCATCAGCTATCTGTGATTCCTCTTAATGTATGTGAAAATGTATTGCTCATCCAAAATGATAACCTTGCTCCTTAGGGATAGTTTAGATAGTTAGTTTATTTCTTTTTGTATCTGGTTTGGTTGCTTGCGAGCACAAGACGAGAGGTAAGAACCTGCGCATCACGTTGTGACCGCTCCCTGCATCTTGACCACCTGCATTTAGTTAGGCACTTGCATATCATTTCTTTAAGTCAAAATACAAAACCTCGGTGGGTCGGGCCGCAACCGGTAAAGCTTCAGTTTTCGTTTCTTGACCTACGGTAGCCGGACCGCAAACCGGAAGGATTCCCTATTCCAAACAGTCAACGGGCTAGTTGGGAACGTTGATTGGGGAGAATCCCTTACTGTTGCCGCCTGCGAATTTCCAGGCCTCAATAGGCTCAATGCATATTAGCTTTGTTTTATGAATTTAGGCAAATAGACGAGGAAGTTTTATGTAGCTTGCTTAAAATCTTTATTTTAATTCATGACTGCATTATGCTCATTCCATTTGTCTTATTTGAATCCACGTTCTGAATAGAATCATGCAGCTACCCGCTGGAAAAGGTGTGCACATGAGCTTGGTGTTTGAATAAACTTTTAGAACTAATATTAGAACTATAAAATTTAAATTCTCTTAAACTTGCACGGTGAAAATTACTCTCTGCAAATTTGATAGGTCAAATTTGAGCTCCTGTTATTTTGAACTGCAAACAGTACCACTGTATGACGCCTGCTCCGCTGCCAACGCTGGAGGAGGAGAAGAGATCCAGGCTTACACATGCAAATTTTAAACCAATGGTCATTTCAATACATTTTTTCAAAATTTTATATTTAATATAAAAAAATCTAAGATCCATGTTAAGCACATTCTTTAAATAAACATACAGAGTAAACCTAAGCGTTTTAAATCATATGCTACTCGGGACATAATAACTTTAATCAATAGCTGAAATATTATAAATTCCAAGCAGAATGATTACGTTCAGCAACTATAATAAAGAGAAAAGATATATATATATATTTTTAATGACTTACAGCTTCATTAACAATTAAGTCACCAAAAACAAACTTGTTAAAAGTTAAATTTAAAATAGGGTGAAAATAATAACATTATTCCCCTCAATAATAACATTTCAATCAGTTGTTGCATCTGGTGTGAGATACCGTCATGGAACAAAGGGGTCTTCGCCGATGGGACGCTCGAAACCCTGCCAACCGCGTTGACAGCAACAGATGCCGTCCCGCGTTAAGGGGTCAATGATCTACTTGCATACGCGGAGGGGACGCTCGTAACCCTGCGAGCCGTGTTGATAGCAATAGACGTTGTTCTCCTGTGAAGTAGTCAATGGTCTACTTGCAGACCCCTCTGGGCGGGTTTTCTATGGGTGGTTGATTGCGTTCCTCCTCTCAAAACTGTGTGCACTCATATTTTCTTTTATGAGAGTACCCACTTGTTTTTTCTGAAGGCTGTATCACTGCTTTACTGTTTAGAAACAATGGAGACTCTTACAGACGAGCAGTTATTCGAGTTCGAAGAGGCCTTCCGCTTGATCGACAAGGATGGAGACGGTTAGAATCCACAAATCCCTTTAATTATTTGTTTTTGCCCATATATTTTGGATATGTGCTTCTTCTGTAAGATTGAGAAGATTCAGCGTGTTAGTTTTCTTTGGGTTTGAAGTTATGTGTTTGTTTTTGCCCATATATTTTGGATATGTGCTTCTTTTGTAAGATTTGGGAAGATTCAGCGTTTTAATTTTCTTTGGGTTTGAAGTTATGTGTTTGTTTTGGCCCATATATTTTGGATATGTGCTTCTTCTGTAAGATTGGGAAGATTCAGCCTGTTAGTTTTCTTTGGGTTTGAAGTTATGTGTTTGTTTTTGCCCATATATTTTGGATATGTGCTTCTGTAAGATTGGGAAGATTCAGCGTGATAGTTTTCTTTGGGTTTGTAGTTATGTGTTTGTGTACATCGGTATTTTGGAAAAAATGTTTTTTATAAGTTGAATGAGGATTTTTTTAAGAAAACTTTGTGGGAACTGAATGTGCAATGGATACTTTCCCTGCTTTGTGAATTTCTAATAAACTCACCTTTATGAAGAGCATTCGTAGGTGTATAGTAAATCTCACTCAGAGGGATTTGGGTACATGTGGGTGGATAATATGTCACAAGTATGATGAACTTGGGTGGGATAACATCCTTCTCTTAACTACCCAAGTTATATTTAATTGGTAGAATGTTTGGAAACATCGCATCTCATTCTTAAGCATTTAAGTAAGAGTAAGATTGTTGATATATTGCCAACACCAACTTGACCCATGAGGGGTAAATATATCACAAATAAGGTTATATTTAATTGGTAGAATGTTTGCAAACATTACATCTCATTCTTAAGCATTTAAGTAAGAGTAAGATTGTTGATATATTGCCAACACCAACTTGATCCATGAGGGGTAAATATATCACAAATAAGGTTTGAACTTGTATAAGGAGGATATTTGTCATGTCCCAAATTTTTCATTGGGTCACAATGGTCTAATCACATTTTCCATATTCATGAGAGTTTGTCAAGTTGATGCTAAGGGTCAAATAATTGCCAATGAGGAAAATTACTAAGTTCCTTGTGGAAGCTTTGGGATTTGGAATAAGGGGGACAAAAAATGATGTTTGCACATTAGAATGACATAAATATTTAATAAAGGAGCTAAATAAATAAATACAAGGGAAAATCAAAGTGGCAATTGATCATGACGACACATGGAGAATGTGTTACCCACACAAGCTAGATTTTCTATGCTACATGGGATCCTCCTCTTGTCATTTCGAATCAATAAGAAGCCCAAGGGTCTTGGGATGAGTTGGAAGGTCAATATACTTGCTGAATAACTAAGAGACTGGCTATAGAGAGAATGGCCTTCCTAGAGGGCTGGTTATACTTAGTAATAAGAGATAAGTCTAAAAGACTCATGTATAATTGGGATCAGAGATTGTTTGAGCGTTAGCGAGTCATATGGGCCTACGATAAGGCAAGTCAGAGATAGTTAGACGTATTATGTATTTCATTTCTTTACTGATCAGTATTAAACGCTCACTTGAGTTGCCTCATATCATATTTAATATGGGTGGATGGCAAGGGCAGTTCTATTTAAATATGGTTTCTATATTTGTCCATATTCCATAACTTCTTTCTCACTGGGGTTGCATATCCGTGCATGAATCAATTAAGGTCGAATTGGAGTGGAAGAGTAACTCCCATGGAAGAGGAATAGGCATTTTGGAGCTAGTGAGACACTTGGACTAGATTCCCTAACTCTATGACAACAATGATGAAGATGCTATGACACCTATGACACAAATCAAATTTAAAGGTTGACATCTAACATATAGGACATGTCAAGGTTAAAAATAGCTCTAAGAGGGCGCTCAAGGGAGTTAGGGCAGCTAAGATGCTTCCACATGTGATTTGGTGGAAGTAGGAGACTAGGAATTGTTGTACAAGTGGAATTCGAAGGAATTCGACCCATAGAGAGCTTGGAAACTATATAAATGTCAAGAACAAAGAATGAAGGGAGCCTTTGATCATTTGTGAAGAGAGAGAGCTAGAGGATGGCTAGTTCCTTGCCTTAGCCAATTTCGAGGGTGAAAGATTCTCATCCAAGTTGGTGTGTGGAAAGGCCATTCAGGTCTTTCATGGAGCTTTAATGGAGTCATAAGTTACAGGTGAAAGCTACAGGGCAGCTCGTGGACACTTCAAGATCAACTTGTTCTTTCATCTATTCCAAGTTTTCTCATCATATTCTTGCTCTATGGATTGAGACACATTTGGTGAGCTATTGATCTCTTTGGGGGAGCTTATAATGCCCCATTATTTTATGTTCTGATGTAAATAATCTATATTTAAAGTTTAGAAGACTCTCAGGTCGAAATACCAAAATATTTCATGTAAAAATGTTAAACAATGAAGAAACGGTGCCCTTTCCCCACTACCTTGTTGTGAACGAATGTAATGTTGATGGATTCGAATGGATAAGTAAACCAATAATGGTTTATGGATGAATGGACTGTTATTGATGTATTATATGAGTTTAATGTTCAGTACATAAGCATTTGGAGTCATTTTGTTGAGTGTCATAGCATTTGGAGAAGATTGCCTATCATTTCCCCCAAGGTTGAAACTAGTCTTTTTGCATCTGATTTAAGGGAGTTATAGCAGACATTAAAAGTTGAATGGTGATTCATATGAGTTCATGTTGATGTCCTTTATATGTCCCCTGCTTCCATTGAAAAATTCGAGTTATATTGAGTGCTTTCGGAAAGTCATTTTCATCATCTAACACCTAGGGGATTTGAACCACAAGTTGCTTGTAAAACTCCATACATTGACCAGATTGCCAAAGTGAGTTGCAGAATTCATTTGATGGTTGAAACTTGAAAGACACCTATAAACACCATTTTTATGTATTAACATCATTCATACACCTTCTTGTACAATTTGAGAGCATTTGGAGCTATTTGGAGCCATCTACCATTGGGGTTTTGAGCCTCAAAATTACTAATAAATTCCCCGAGTTATTTTGGATACCTATTCGACCCTAAAACCACATTTAATGCTGCAAATATACTTTACTTAATTTCTTATAACAGAGCCAAGTCTCATACCAACCATTAGTGGAAGTTGTACAGTGTTTGGAAGAGATTTGTTCCAGGACCCAAGGGGAATTTCCACCTCCCAAATTGACTAGTCTTATCCTGAAACTTATTCCCTTGCAAATTGCTGACCATTGGGTATGTCAGTTGATTATATGTATGATAGATGTGTTGATGTGTCCCATCACCCCTCATGACCTTCTTCACCAAGTTTGAAAGTAATTGGAGGAGTTTGGAATCAGTTGTATTCATATACCTAGAGTTGAAACATGGTGAATTTGAGCACATTGGGAAAATTATTCACAAGGGAAATTACAATATCAATTTCTCCTTTAACCTGAATGTTTAGTTGCATGGTCTCATACCACTGCCCCTTGGCATTGGTATGTTAGTGCTAACAAGGCTTGGTTGATCCTAGGGGAATTCGTATGAGCCCACGCAACTAAACATACCACTGCCCCTTGGGATTGGTATGTCTGTGCTAACAAGGCCTGGTTGATCCAAGGGGAATTGGTATGAGCGATTCTTCATCATTAGCCTCATAAAGAGAAGAAACAATCATATCTCAGTCCATAGTGTCTTCATAAATCATGTCTTCATCATCCCTGCTTAAGGTGACTGAAAGCTCTTCATCCTAAATAGTGTCAAATTTTGGCTCAACCTGAGTAACTTCATCAAGTTGTTCTTTCTTGTTGCAACGTATGGAGACAACGCTACCTGGTCTCCAGTAATCATAGAAAGGTGGACCCATAAATGTCCAATAACCACTGTCCTTAGAATTCTTGTCATTATGTTCCCAGAGATTTGATATGTCATAAGGAGTTTCTGTATGTTGGAAGGGAGAACTCATCGTATCTTTCTGTTCTTCAACTTCTTCAACTAGGACTTTTGGATCTTCATATATAGGACCATCATCATATTCACCTGCTTGGTGAGCTTCATCTATCGTGCTTGAGATATCATCATTTAGGACTTGGACAATTGTTGCTTCGACCTAATCCTTGTTTTGGGCTTCCTTAATGAACAAGTCCCTTGCATGCTTGACATGAGGTATCCATTCGTCACGTCGCTCTGAATCCCAGTGGCTACAAAATGTTTCCACCAATTCTGTAAAGGATTATATCGTTTCTTTATCTAGGCCAATAAACCAGGTAAGGGCTTTTCCTTCCAGGTGAAGGACAAATGATCACATGTAAACATATCCTTCTTCTTTAATACCATATTCTGAAGCCAAAGTCATAAACCATTCCACATGATGCGCGACATTATCATGGTCACCCTTGAAGGCATGCCAGTATACTTATGGTAACTCATCTGAATATCTTGGGAAGTATGATAAATCAAGAGGAGTGAAACTTATTTCCATTTTAGTAGCAGTCGGATTGTCAGGATCTTTAAATTCAAATGGAATATCATCTTTGATTCATTCGCTAGAATCATTTTGTGTTTGGTTGCTTCCCATATATATGTTGATCATAGCCTTTGTTTCCTGTTCTTCGACAACGTAATCCCAATCCATGCTAAATACATCGATGAACTACATGAGTGAAGAATTTTTTTTGCGAGAAAAACCCTCATACCAATTCCTGACAAACAAGTTGTCTTCTAGGTGAAAAGATAGCAAAAATAGCCTCATCTTGATGTCTTCGTGTACGATATTGCTGACCCAAAGGAATTGCATGAATGCATGCACATGTGTTGCTACATGGTACTTATACTGTTGGAATAATGGGAAAAGTGCCTTCCCACCATCTTGAATGGCATACTTGTGTGGAAATCCTGGAATGCGCGAAAAATCCAATATATCCATCCACAATTCATAATTAGACGCCATCTCATCGGGCTTCCTTGTCTTCAAAGAGAACTTCTTTATTTTTCTTTGATTGGCGTCGCCAGGAGAGACCTGTCACGTTAGTTAAACAAATCTCACCAAATTACTAAACAAAACAAGGGCGTACCTAATTGATGGGTTGGGCTGAGTTCTTTGTGGAGTCACCAGATAAGCCTGCAGGTTAGTCCTTTCTAGAAATATATGCAATCATATACAATCAAGAACTTCAATTCTTACCAAAATGTCATTCTTTCCCGGATAAGTCACCTTAATGAATTTGAGGTCCCCTACAACAATGCCATAATGTTACCGGTTGAAATGGCAGTCCAAGCCACCGACAAGCATATGTGGAGAAAGTGACCACTGTCACCTTAGCCACTTCTCCAAACTTCTTCGGAAGTCGAGACCTCCTAGGGGAGATCCCTATGTAACTCTGCAAAAGACACTTAGACACCAAATATATCTCGTATGTATTTAAGGTTAGTGATCGTGCCTAATGGAGTTAATCAATGAGTGGGAAAGATGAACATATAAGTGTAGTTAACGATGCATTCATCTGGTTGTTTCAAATGTGGTGACCATTAGGTAGTGTCATACAAAAGTGCAGGATGACCAAATTAGCAGCCAACCACTTGTAATGTAAAATGTCATAAAGCATAATATTATCCACAAGCATAATATATCAGCCCTTTAGACTTATTATCATTACTCTAGTCCTAGACCTTGAATATAAGTAGCATTAACCATTTGGAACAAAGTATGAACAATAGTATATCCAAGTTATCAGTTATGTATCAACATTCATGAAGGTATTCAAGATGTGCATTTAGTTGAAATAACTAACACTAGATCCGAAATAGATGTGTATGTGTGCAATCATGACAACAATGGTATTATTTGTACCAGCAGTAGCAACTTAGTATAGGGAACAATTACATGTTAAAACTTGACCTAAATATGCACATACAACAATGTACAGTGGTGTGTTTCAGTCATCACCCAAAGTATTTATAGCAGCACCATAATGTTAGCAGTATCCCATATTGGAATCACATTAACTAGCAGCATAAATGTGTATTCACTATAGTGCATGCAACAAGACATTAACCAAACAATTTCATCAACTTTGCAAACAATATATATAAGTCGTCCATGTTATGAAAACAATGATAGCTCGACTATAAAATAAGAAATCACACCATCTTTTGTCAAATAATCATACCATCTCTAAACACAACCTTACAACCAAGAATTTGCCAAGTTATTAATCCAACTTTAAACCATGTAACATACTATATGTGTGCAAACTGTGTGACTGATAGAGAGGATGAAAATAGTCCGTTTTCAAAGGTAGTCTAGACTTCAACCAAACTAACCCTTCTTTGTAAATGTGTAGGTCAAGGGAAGACTTGTTGCAGCTAAAGGAAGGGTTGCCACTGTAAGGGAAACCCTGAGGTATGGGTAAAAGACCACACAAGGGGACCGAGAAGGGAAAGGAAAGGGTCTTTACCAGACCTAGGGTAAGGCCATGGTTGAAGGGGGGAGGAAGGGAGCATCCTTAGGCCGACCCGAGGAAGGAAGAGGGAAATGAGAAAGGCAACCGAGGGTTTAGGATTGTTGCAGCAACAGGAGGGTGGCAGCTCGAGGATAGAGAAGCAAGGCCGAGGCTATAGTAGGCCTGTTAACATTTCTTTTGGAGGGTAGTGAGGTAGAAAAAGGGACTATTTAGGGAGCAATGAAGGTGAAATATACAACAACGAGGGTTAGGGGAGCAGGTTTAGGGTTTTTTTGGCAAAATTAGGACTGTTTTAGGGCCTGGTTTTGAGATTTTTGCAATTTTTTGTATTTTTAGGGTTCCCTATAATTCTGCCTTAGGGTTTTTAGGGATTTAGAGGCCATGGAAAATTTGTAGGGAAGGTGGTCGAAATTTTAGCTAGGCCCGAAAGTCCAAAAAAAATAAATTTTTGATTTTTAGGGTTTCTAACATAAAATTGCAAACTTAAATTTAACTTAAAACTAATTCTAAACTAACCCTAGAACTAGGTTTATTAAAAGAGAAAATGTGTGAAAACCAAGGGAACTAACCCTAGCAAAAAGCCCTACCCAACCTAGGGATTCCAGGGAGGATGGCTAACCTAGTGAGGAAGAGTTCCTAGGGAAAACAACTAGGAGTCTACATGCTTCAACTTGTTAAGGTGATAAGAAGGATGGTAATGGCCTATCCTAGGAAAAAGTGCAGCACTAGGGCTACCACTTAGACTTGAACGTGCGACATCAACCACCATTAAAACAAAGAAATGAGAAGCCCGACCTCTTTGTGCTCGTGTTCAACCAACAAATCAAAACATCTCCAAGCAAAGAACTTCACCAAAGAATTACAAAAAAAAGCTTGCCTTAACCCATAAAAACCTCCTCAAGAGGGGCGCATCTCTCCAAAGAGCCCTAGTAAGGGTAAAACAAATGTATAGTGTATTATCTCGTAAGTTTTGTTTTTTAAAATGTCAACTTAAAATTAAAAGAAAATAATAATAAAATATGGCCTAACGTAGGCTCAATGTAGCCTACCTGGGGTATTTGTACCCCCAGGTGCCAAAATACTCTCAAATAAGTGAATCACTCCGAACGAAAGGCTGGAGTGAGTTGGAGGGAGGGCGTTATACCCCATCTAACCCACTAGAATGTTGTAAACTCCCTCAACTCCCTCCTCAAAGCATCAATGGCCTGGCATGGAGGGAGGCTTTCCTCTAAGGAGATAAGGCAAGGGAGAACAAGAGCCGACTGACTAAAGGACCAGGAGGGTGTCCAAAGTGGCTATGAATGGCTACAAATGTCTCGTAGTTGAAGTAGAGGCCACCAGAGCTCGTAAACAGGATATGGAGCCATGTGACCCAGTGGTTAACCCTTAGAAGCCCCGGACACTGTTATCACCAACCTTGTAGTTTCCTATGTGAGATGGATCCAGGATGGACAGTAGAGGGACAAGCAACTAAGGAGGTGGAACCAAGATTGCCTCGACTCCCAAATGGATGGTTGTCACACCAATCAAGGTAGTCTTCACTTTATGTTGTCTTAGCCCAAGACAATTAATGGGGGAGACCCAAATCTACTCCCGACAGGAGAGATCAGACCTAGACACCAGATCATATCAAATGGACTTGAGGTACGTAAGGTGTAAGGTGATGGAAACCCTAGATCTATGGATGATGTCACTAAATGAACCAAGGCTTTGGATAAGGGTTTAGGAGTCATGATATTTGATCCAAGTTAGGACACAAGTGACCTATGAGGAAAATACTAGATCTGGGGTTAAGGTACAAGAAAAAGGTGAAGATATCCACTGCCTTGGGAAACGTAACCAATGCAGAGAAGGTAAGAATAGGTTTGGGGCTATCTAGTATCGAGGGATAGACTTGTAAGAAGGTATGACAGTGTCAAAGCACCCGAGCCACAAGGAAAGAGTCAAAACGCAAGAGGAAAAGGCAACAAGAGGGGTAGCGCTAGGGTTTGAAGATCAGTGCCTTGGGATTTGGGCCAATGGAGTCACTTTTTGGTCAACGCTGAAGAAGAACCACTTAGGGTTGGACCTGATCTACAAACCCAAAAGTAGTTTTGCCGGAAAGGATTAGATCATGAGAAAAGGAGGCAACATGGAAGGTAGCGCTAGGGTTTGAAGACCAGTGTTTTTCATATCTACAGCAATGGAGTCACTTTTAGCTCAGCGTTGAGGAATACCCACTTAGGGATGGACCTGATCTACAAAACCCAGAAATGGTTTGCCCCAAGATCAAGCGGTTTGATCTATAATATTTTTTGGTTTTTTTATATTTAGGGTTTTGAGATAAAAATGGAGATGCAGATGCCAATGGATTGAGATCTGGAAGAGAAGCACTAACCTGTAGATCTTATCTAGAAAACCTTGTAGATACCTTGATAATGATGATCCCTTCTATCCCAATCAATTTGAGAAGATTTGAGTGAGTTCTATGCCCAACGTTTTGCCCGAAGAAGCCACTGCACCTTCTCTCCTGCACAACAAACGTCAACCATATCATATTTGTTGCATCATGAGAAAAACACAAATGTTATAGAAAAATATCAAGATGAAATCATAGATCGCATTGATGCTAATGAAAACCCCCTGATACAAAACGCATCCAAGCCAAGCGAGTTGAGGAAACCCCGCAAAAACGCCCAAGTTGAAGTCGCCCTCTTGTAGACAAGACAATGTTTCTCGAAAAAATATATAGATCTCACATCAAATACCCAAATGCTAGGAAGCAAAAGATTTTCCAATCACCATCTAAGAACACCAGATGCAAAGGAGATCCAAAAAATTTCCACAAGAAAAGTTTTTCTATTATCCAGATCCAAGAGCCAAAGACCCATTACAAATGAGAAGCTCTCTCCTTTAAATAGGAATGAGAGAAGCAAAATCCTAACCACTTTTCAAATGGGTGGCTAAGATTAAAAGATACAAATGTTCTAATCAATGGTTGAGATGAGCTCAACATACAATACATGGATCAATACAATAATATAATATAAAAGTGGACTAAATCACCCTAGGAGAGGGGATCCCACTCAACAAAAAATAAATGAAACACATGGTGGGTCCAATGGGTGTTAACTAACTCCCTTTGGGTGTCCCCATGGCAAAATAAAAATAATATAAATTTTTAACTGTGAAATTGTGCCTCCTTGAGGAAATCGTAAGCCTCCAAAAAGCTCGAGAAAATAATAAAATATGCCCAAAAAATAGATGTGGGCCCATCCAAGTGTTGCAACCGCTAGAGAAGAAGTGGAAGACATCACCCTCATCATCAAAACTCATCCCATGCCATTTCCTTGCCTCGATATCCCAAATCGAATTCTTCAGTAGCCATTTTAATTATTTTTTATTTGCCTCGAGAAACGTGATATGCCAAAAACTGCCTCCTAGGGTGCCTTCATTATCCAACTAATCCCACCAGGCTCTCTAGGAGGGGGGTAATATGGTACAGACAAGTGGCCGGACCCCCTTGTGCCTCATACAGCACCCTAGGAGATCCAAGAAAAATATCTCCGTGCTCAGATAGACCATTCAGTATAGTAAAACTGCATTAGAAGGGTAAACTGAGCCTAATCATCTTTGCACGTGCATGGAACTAAAAATAGGTTGTCTGACTGGACTCAGAGAGTCCAAATCCATCTAAGGTGTATACCCATACCCCCCTCCAAGTCTCTGCATGATCATCTACAATATCCAGATAGACAAAATAATAATCTGTAAATGACCATATAACCAACAATATAACTCAGGCTAGCATTCATTTGCTGCAAGTGTTCAAAGGCTAAGACATGCTCTACAAATCGTTTAAGTAACAATTATAACAAGTAGCAATCACTTCACTGGCGGTCTATCAATTAAATATATAGGGTATCATTTATTAATCATAACTCGGACCAGATTTTCAAGACCATACTCACTTCATAGTTGTAATCAATTTGCTAGTGAAGGGTGAAGGCTAAAATTCACAAGGCTAGGCCAAAGGGTGACTACCAACTTGACATTGTGACACTTCGGATATGGAAAGGGGATACTCACTCTAGCATATGACAGACAAGCAACAACAAAGGGGATGGCAGTGCCTCACAAATGGGTGAGTTACTTCAGAGGTGCTTATTCATCTTGACAAATGATCACAATCCAACTTAATAAAAGTAAGGCCATCAATCCTTAGATATAACTTTAGGAACCATTGCTTTTTTGGGCCTTTGATTTTCCATAGCCTTGGTCCATGTTTTTATTGCACGATTTTTTATTATTTAGGCTTTATGCATTCATGTATGTTGAAAAACACTACTTTTCATGAATGTATTAAGATATTATTTTCATTGTACTTCAAAGCCAATTTCATTAGGCTACTATATATGTAATAGCCAATTTCTTTTCATTGTAGCCGAGCTATCACGTATGTTTAGAAACACTACTTTTCATAAATGGGGTTTTTCATAAGATATTTATTTCATTTCCAAATACATTGTATTGATGGCAACGCTACTTGTTTCAGGTTAGCCAACACAACCTAGGCAACTCAAAGCCGGGACACAAATAATAGGGAGGCTTGTCCAACAAAGGCTCTAGTGGGGAAAGGTCCTCCATGCCACAAGTCAAGTAGTAGGTTAGGTTGAGAACATAACTGGAAGGTAATGGATGGGTGGAGACAATGATAAATGAAACCAGCACTAGCAAGCCAAAGTATGGTGAGAATGACCTCTATTCTCCCTAAGGAGGGTAAAACCAATGAGTATAGATCAAGAACTTCCAGGTCTGAGTAGGGACATCAATACATAATATCAATACATCCAAGTCCACATATTTATATGACCGCCAGATCATGACACTAAATGCTAATACATGTCACACGAATGAGTATAAGAGCAAATGATAACCATAACGCAAGATAATATAAGCCGAGTCATAAACATGTAAATAATCCATTTGAACCAACATCAGTCCAATGAGAAAACATTGATACAACTCTGGGCACCAATAACTTCTCTGTAAATAGATAAAATGAATACATCAGTCTCCAAATTTGAGTGTCTTGAGACTCAGTCATGGCATGGGATAGTACTATATTCCATCAATCAAATCATGATCCATCATAGATGCTCATCTCAGCATCTCATATGTAGGGGAACTAGCTGAAAAATGTACAGAAATCTGAAAAATAGAATATGGTAGCTCGGCTACTATATATGTGATAATAGACACCAACCCCGAGGTTAAAATCCTCAATAGAGGGCAATCAACAGTTCCATTTAGCCATGGTATCCCTAAAGGAGGACCAAAGGGCCTAACCATGACCACACCCCTCCTTGTTGAAAAATTTAGCTCTCTCTCCCTGGGGTACACCTGAAGGGGTGCTGGGTACAGGTGCAACGTAGCACTATTGACCCAACTTACAATGAAGGTTTTACCTCAAGACTCTTACATGACCAAGTACATCAATGACATCTCCGAAAGGAGGAATAATAATAATACAATAGAAGTACAATAGAATATCTTCTGAAGTTACATTTCTTTAACAACTTATTTTTATCTTGAATAACATCTTTGAAACTTTGACCAACTCCATTATTATGAAGAGCAAGATTGTCGGATTTTAAAACTAGATCAAGATCGTCGAACCTGGATCTTCTTCATTGAAGGCACTTCAACTTGCTGTTAGACCACACCCAGATGGAACTTTCCTTATTGAATATTATTCTTTGGTGCTTAGATGGTTTTATTTTGGGGGTGTAAGTTATACTATTATACAACATTGATGCTCGTTTGCAATTATTTTAAAGGACCGACATTGATAAGAAGAGGAACATAGAAAAACACCCCTGCATTATCACACACTACTGTTGTAGCTGTAACACCCCTAGCTTGAACCCTTAGTTTGATCATGTAACTAATGTACTATGAATGCCCAAAGAGGCTGAAACTTACTGTATTTTGTAATTATCGGTATTAAAAATCTACAATTGGTCATGGTTGAAGCAGAACGTTGAGAAGATCGGGGACTCATGTATTCATTAGAGAGATGGTAAGGGGATTGTAGATAGCCTAGGGGGCTATGTATGACCATGCTATAACCTCGATGACTTAAAAGAAGACTTTATGTCCCTAAGTAAGTCTAAACATCTTTAATTAACCTTAAACCTGATTTAGGGGTTAAGTGAGGGTTAAAAAGTGATTAAGTGGGGGATTTGTTATATTTGACACGCATTGCATGGAGAAGGAAGTTCTCATGCAAAAAGTGGAATCGAACTTTGAAGAGAGCACATAACCAGAACAGAGTGTGCAGTGTACAGAGAGAGAAGCCAAGGAAGAAAAACACATGAGAGAATGTTAATTGGGAATTGTTGGTTAGACTGTGAAATCATGTTTGAAACATGAGGGAACTTTCCCAATTGACTATGGTTAAAATCTAGAGTGCTTAAGCCTGAACCTGCGAGTTAAATTGTTGTTGTAGCCATGACCTTGTTTGCATATGGTTGCTCAAGTGAAATGGCAAATGGTGCATGCAGTTAACTTGGTGGAGTTCTGAGCATTGTGAACACTGTATGGTGCCACACTATTGTGTTTTCAGAAGGAAGCTAAGTGAATTAATTGCATTATTTGACATGGATTTGGTAGTGATCCAATTATCTTGATTGTCCAATGAGAATTTTGAGAACCCTGAAACCGGTGAGTAATTTAGCTAGTGAGTATATGAGTCTCAACTCGAGAATGTTTATTCTAGTGAGAGATATATGAGTAGTCTTGCCTACGGTTGGGTGGATGCCACAAAGCCAATTGCTAGATATCTTGAATTCAAATAAGTTACAAGTATCATTATTGAAGCATTTGATGTTATGCGGTATTGCTAATTCATGCTTGGAATTAGGTTTATTGTTTCCTGTTTCTTTCTCCATGTATGAATTATGCTTGAAGAAATTGCAATAATTCTGTTGGATTCCTAAGTGTTTACAAAATTATAGTTTCAGAAATTTAAATGGTTAAAGATAGAAGGCAAATTTCATAACTTTATGTTTTTTGAATTGATAAATGTTTAATGAGACAAACTGAATGTTGTTTTGGATTGTTAATGTTGTTTGGGTCAATTGTAAGGTAAATGCTTTGTTTAAGAGTTGTATAGGTTGGAGCATGCTAATGCTTTGTAAGTCTGACAGTTATTAAACCTTATTAATTTTCCTTGTGTTTGGAAATAAACAAATAGCAAGTTCTCTATTGTTAAGCAATTTGTTGTTTAAATTTAAAATTGGATAGTTGTATTGCTCAGATGAACCATGATAGTTGTTTTGGTCTTGAAACTTGTTATGATGCTAAAAAGACTTGTAATCAGATGGATTCTTTCATTAATAGAAAAGTAATCCTTGTTTGATGAATTGTTACAATTTTACAGTTGTTGAAAGCAATGGAATGATTAACTGTAGATTGCGACTTGACTAAGTTTTAGTGCCGTGTTGAGGTTGAAAACTTGTTAAGTTTCACAAACCAAAACAATTAAGCTTTAGACCTAAATCATGCCTTAGTCGTTTTCTTGAAACGGCTAAGTGTTTAACCTTTGAAATCGGTGGAGTTGTTACCGATATTTTAGTGTCGAAGTGTTGATGCTGACGTGTTGACATATTAAATATTAATGTATTTACATGTCAATGCAAAGAGTCTGATCTCGAGGTGTCGACGTTGGGATCGCCTTGTCAATTGGGAGTGTGTTTCCATTTAATGTTGATGTTCGAGGTCCGACGTTGGAAGACTTGAGTTTTGAGGTTGGAACATCAGTGTCGGAATGATAGATTTAATGCATCTAAAATATGTGTTGACTTATGAGGTCCGACATGTCGACGTCAGGGAAGTCGGGATCTCAACGGGCGGGCACATCGGAGTTGTTTTATTAAGAACCCGTTGAGCCGTGCTAACACCCAACTTTCGATGTTGAAAATGTTGGAAAGGCATGGTAAAGTCGGGGGGTGGAAATAAGCCGTCGAGACTTATATTAATGCTATTTAATTAACTGATTAGCTTAGTTTAATCATTAAATAAGATTGCTAACCTATAATTAACTACGCTTCCACAATTTTATTTGATTGGTTATGGTTAGTGTCCACTAAATGGTTGTTGTATTGAAGTACTTATGGTGCTTCCATATTATTAATTAGTTATAGAGCCTTTGTAGCGCTCTATGTATGTTTTTAGCTACAAATTTGTTATCTGTGTAGCTGTGTAACATGTGGGTGCATTGCAAAAGCCACCTTACCATGAACCATGCCTTGAAAGACTTTGGTCAATTGTATTATTATGGGGAACAAGTCTAGGCCATCGTTGTTGCAAGCATTCCAAAACTGGTTGCTAGACCACAACTTGATGGAAATTTCCTTAACATTTATTATTGTTTGGTGCTTATGGTTTTATTTGGGATGCAAGTTATATTGTTCTCCAACCATGATACTCATTCCAAATTAATTGTAAGGGATCATAGCACCAATTATAAGAGCAACATATATTTTCGTTGCATGTTTTACATTTTTCTTATTCCTCTGCTTCTCTTTCCACGACCCTTAGATTCGTTGATCACTTCCATGCATTGAAGGCTACTGATGATTGTTGTCGGCGAGGTTACATGATTCGTTTGTGCATAAGGTAATTGTCAGAAGGATCTGGTGCGGGTTTACCAATTGTTGAATATTAGAATTCAGAAATTTTATGGCTGAGGTTATACTATTCATGTGTGCATAAGGTAATTGTCAAAAGGATCTAGTGCGGATGCAACAATTGTTTGAAATTAGAAATCAGAATTTATTCAAAAACTTCAGGAACGATTGAATGAAAATTTACATTCTAAACATCTAGATGCTAAATATGACATGCCACATAAAACACTCACATAATTTGTGTTTACATAATTTAATAAAGCAAAAAAGGAAGATACCGTATCTTCCCAGATTCAATATTTCATGATTCATGAGTGATATTAATATATGAGGGTATGATATTAATATGTCGAAATTACAAAAACTTAGTTTTTCTAGAATGCTCGAAAGTCCAGTAATCTTTCTCTTCATCATCGTAGTCACCCGCCTCCACATCTTTCAATGGAACATCATCTAATTTGTGTCTCGATTGAACATAAGAGGCATTGCTAATACCCTGGTTAAAAAAATTAGCAGTCATCAAAGGAAGTAGCAGAACCTCTAATGACTGACCTAGGCGAGCTTCCCTCATCCTCAACACGAAAACGATCATTGGAAGAAGAGCTAATGGGAGGTTATCCATCGAGCATTTAGGGGTGTATCCAGATCCCCATCTCTAGAATTTACATCTCACAGCTTTGAAGGCCCGTCTCTATAATCTTCCTTTGATCTAGAGATATGGCAAAGATTTAAGTGATATATATATATATATTATAAACAGAAGCTTTTGCATTTCTCGATGCAACTCTATTTACTTTATCAAATGGATGAACATATAAGTGCTCCAATTTCTTACTACTATTAAAGAGTTGGTCATTTGCGAAAGAACTCTAGATGTAAGTGTTTTCGATTTTGGAGCTTTAAAACATAAAATAACCATCATGTAATAGACTCCATAGTTTCCCAAGTGCATTTACATTTTCAAGTGCACCACTTCCTATGTTAAATGTAGTAAACTGGTTCTTTAACTTAGAGAGCTCCATCGAATCATGACAAATCTTAGAATATGATGCTTTGAATTCATCGGCCACCTCCTTATCTTTGTTTGGAGCCTACCTCTTAACCCAATTTATCCATGTAATACTGATCATCATAGTGCTTTGGGTTCAAAGGTTCTTGCCAAAGAGTGTAAATGGGTATTGTGTTTGTCTCATCTATTCATAATTATATACTCTTATATACTTTATGGTGCCATATGGAAGAAAATTTTAATTTCTTTCAAACATACATGTGCCTCGAAAAGCTCCATCGTATAAAACACATTATAAAATAATGCTTTATGTCCAACGACTACCTCATTGTCTTTGTTTAGAGCCTTCTTTTTCGCCAAGCAAGATTCATCATAGTACTTTGGGTTCAAGCATTTATCCCAATTAATAATTCAAATGGGTTTTGCATTTATCCCATCAACTGATAATTAGATCCTATATGGTGCCATACAAACAAACTTGCTGAATTAATTATATCCTATATGGTGCCATACAAACAAATCTGCTAAATTCTTTCCAGCGTATGTTCTACACCCTCAAATGTTTCCCAGCATAGGCATATCTGGAACACAAAGTTACAAGAAATCAATTAGTGGCTCCAATGTAGAAAGAGACAACTCAATCTGCCCCTACCAAGACTTTTGGAGAATGCTAGTTCTGATGTGTATTGCTGATTCAGTGTTGGATCGTTTCCATGTTTTCCAATGTGGACCAACCACCATGAAAGACAAAGCAGCCCTCATGTCCCATAAACATTGAATCATGACATAATGGAATGGAATGTAAATTTGGTTTCTTCATTCTTTAGAAGTTAGAACTTGCTAAATTGTTTGTACATCATTGATGCATGTTAGTGTCAAGTGATTTGTGATAAGAAAACTATATTTATTTTGCTTCATCGCAAAGTTTTTCATCCAGGCAACTTCAACTACACGAGCTTTGAAAGCAAGATTTAAACTACGAACCACATATGGAGTTCAGAAAAATATGGTCATACCTTCTCTTAATATATCAGCAACAACTTTGCATGACTGTGCATTGTCTCTGATGACTTGCACGACGTTTGAAGGGCTCATGATCTCAATTTCTTTTCTAATTCACTCAACAATCAAATTCGTTTGTAATTCGTTTATCAATCCTTTCACTCCTCTTCTCCTCACGTGAAGTATCTATTTCTCTGAAGAAGTATATGCCTGAATTAGACATGGCTATCAAATTTATCAATGGCGTATTGTCTATTTAGTCTAGTCATTTGAAAGAATGGAAACCCCACTGGCACACCAATTGGAGTGCACTGGTTCCAAAGACTTTCCACAATCAACTTCTCCTTCCGTAGAAGGGTGTGTGTACTTTTTCAATATTTGGCCCCTTGTGACCGTTGGGCACTTCGTTCACTGCTCTCAGGATGCCTGCTCATTGTAGAGACGGAACTGCATTGCAGGGAATCTCACATGCATATATATGGCATGGGAAACTCTGCTATTTTTATCTTCCCTCTTGCCATGGTCGAACATTCTTGCCAATGTTCTGGTGTTCAATCTCCTTTGGCTTCTTCGAACCTGGTAGTGGATGCTTGCTGCCCCTCCATTCTTCCTTGGCCAACCGTGCATCATCATGCTTCTTTTGAAATTGTGTCACATCCTTCTGTATGACAGTCTTACAAAACTCAACTCTATTATTAGGAATTCAAAGCAAATGGGCTTTGACCCTTGTATATGACTGGGATTTTTTCGTATTTTAAAAAAATGCTTTTATTCAGGTAACGTTTCCATCACCTGCGGAAATAGATCTGACAGCAAAAGTTGCCGTATCCTAGATATTCCAGTACAGATTGGTGAATACCAAATTTCTGATTCACATCAGAATTCCTACTGCAGGAAACGTTTCCCATACTGCCAGAAACAGATCTGACAGTAAATGCTGCCAGATCGTAGACATCCCGATGCAATTGCCGAATCTGCATTTTCAATCTGCACAGGAAATCAGTTCGCCACCCTAAGGTTGTGAATCTAGTGATAGTCGTTGTTGTTGGTAGCCCTGGTGATCTATTTCTTATTTTGGCCATGGGGGGTTTAATCTTTGTGTATTTTAATATTAGCTACTTTTAGCTGTTTTCATGTGAAGAAAGCTATTCAACGGCAGTATGTAACAAATTAAAGATCTATTTTAGTCTCCAATCTCCAATTTTGTAACAAACTTGCATTATAAATATCTACTCTTTAGTATAAAAAAAGATCACAGTTTTGAAAAAGATACCCTGTCTCTTTCTCATGCATCCACACTGTGCCTGCATTAGTTGACAAGTTAACCTAGAGGAAGTACTTTTTGGAGTCTACATTGTCTTTCACTTTGGTATCATGTGACTTATACGTAACTGGGAAAGGTCTCAACCCGCTAGCACCATCTAGATGGCAATAAAGGTTGGATATCATTGTCACCTCAACACACAACTTCTCACATTATGCTTAACTTCCTAATCCAAAGCCAAGGGGTATTCCTAATGAATTATATTTTATGGTTTAGACTGGAAGATTTATCAATTTATAGTTGGCTAGACTAACTAAGTACAATAGAAAAATATGAGCAATGAGATAACTTGCACTTAGAAAAAACTTAAACATCATAAAAAAAATTGAAAATAACAATATGTGCTTAAGCTGACCGATGAATCCAAATAAATACTGCGCAATAAAACTTGCACTTAGTAAAAACTTAAATACCATAATTTTTTTTTTTGAAAATAACAATATGTGCTTAAGCTGACCGATGAATCCAAATAAATACTGCTCAATAAATTAACAATAGATTCAAAGGAGATGCTTCTAATAGATGTGAAATATAGAGCAAGAAGCATACACAAAACTAATTATTCATCCACAAATGAATAAACCAATTAGATGTATCAATTAAACTAATTAGATGCATCAATTAACAATAAGTTCAAAGCTTATGACAAGGTTTAAGGTAAGGCTCTGCAATAGGCTCAAGGATGAGTAGCTTAAGTTAAATTGGAAAAATCCCTTAATCATCCAACAAATATAAATGTAAATAATAAAGAATGTAAGACACACTTTCAGATTTATAAAGTCAAGCCATCGAGAAATAATAAATGAACTACAAAAAGTGTTTTAATGATTTAAAAGTGACAAGTAGTTTTGTATTGAATGATTTAAAATTGACAAGTATAACCATAACATAGATGAATTCAAATAAATAAGTAATATTGAATATACATACAATTAAATTAATTTAGTGATTATTCTTAAGGGAGAGTGGTTAAAGCCACTAATATTTCCTCTTATGTTGAATATTTACTCGAGTATTGGAATTAACAAGATAACCAAATCTGGAAATGTAAAAATTGTAGAAATACAAAGGTATTTTTCTAGAATTAATATGCTAAGTAAATCATTAAAAATATACTTGTAAGATAAGTGTTCTATTTAGCTAAATCTTGAAGTAGAAAGTAAAATAATTTGCAGAAATGTAATTCATAAAATAATGATAAAAAATTAGATACTTAGAGCTACCAAATCTGGTTTTAGTGTAAACTCTCGACTGCATAACTTTATTAGTTATTTCAATTAAATGATAAATTAACCATACACACAAGAAATAACTACAAAATTTGAACATGAAAGATAAGTAAGTGAAAGAACAAATAAGATTTACTTATTATGCAAGTCTTTTTTATGATTATTATCTTTAAGGAATGAAGGCTCGAAGAGACAAACCTGAAATTTGAGATATGAAACTCTTTAGATGCAAATTTCAGATTTGAAACTTATACAAGTTACTCAAAATAAAATGTATTTTGCACGTTAAACTCAAAGAACAAATTAGATTTACTTATTATGCAAGTCTTTTTTATGATTATTATCTTTAAGGAATGAAGGCTCGAAGAGACAAACCTGAAATTTGAGATATGAAACTCTTTAGATGCAAATTGCAGATTTGAAACTTATACAAGTTACTCAAAATAAAATGTATTTTGCACTTTAAACTCAAAGAGTAACTAATAAATTTGAATAAAATGTATTTTGCACTTTAAACTCAAAGAGTAACTAATAAATTTGAAGCAAAGATACATTTATGATAAATATTCAGACTTACTTTAGATCTAAGCATAAGGTATTCAATAGAAACAATTAGATCTATTCTAAGTGAAACCTATTATAGTTTTTTCCCTAGGGTTAGTAGATTTCACCAAGAGAAAAAACAATGTTTCTTTTAAATTAAATGGATGGTTGCAAGGAGAGATTAATGCCAAATACCAAGGGTAGTAGAGTCACCTTAGAATAATCAAGAGGGCTTTGCTTGAAGATGTCACAAAGGAAATGAGATTACTCTAGGCTAACCTCAACTCACTTGATGTATTAGAGGACCTAATGCAATCATATAGGGAAAGAGAGACTCTCCTTTACTTTCTTTCTTAGGTGTACCCTACACAAAGGGAGTTAGTATGGCGAAGGAAAATTTTAGGGGCGAAATTTAGCCCATGGGCTATGACTTTTTCCAAAAAAAGATTCGTCAATTTGCATTTTTTTCAAAGATGATTTGCCCAAATTCCATGGGATAGTTTTTTAAATTTGTTTACTCTATAAATCGCCAAAATTGTCCAAAACTATATAAAGTCCTTAGAAATTTGAATATTTTCGAAAAAATTGTTAAACATTTTATGGTTGCAAATTTAAGAATTAGAAAGATTCGCCAAGGTTTCCCCGAGTATGGCACCATTCAAATCAAATAACAATGCAAAAAATAACATCCCTTTAATGCACAATAACAGTTGCATCTATGATAGATTCATAGTGATTAACTTACCATAAATTCAATCCAACTAGATAGTACTATCTCTTCAATGGATCAAGATAAAAAATAAACTGGACAATACTAGCATATTACTTTTGATAGTCAAGTGCAATAGCAATATGAAAGCCACACATGGAAGAGAAACTCCAAGTCTTTACCTCCAAAGCCGAATGCTCTCGTAAGTGTACAAAGATAGCTCTTGTGTGCAACAACCAACAAAACAAATGAGAGAGAAAGTCTTTTTATATAGGACTTGAGACTCAACTTCCATCTCTTTAAAAAATTATTTTCTCGTAACAAACCTTGGATCTAGCCTAGAAAAACTAAAGCAAGGCTTACTTTCTTCTTGACATGGTAAAACAATGACTAAAATATGGAATATGATTCTACCAAACACTTTGACAAGTCAATGAAAGCCACACATGGAAGAGAAAATCCAAGTCTTTACCTCCAAAGCCGAATGCTCTCCTAAGTGTACAAAGATAGCTCTTGTGTGCAACAACCAACAAAACAAATGAGAGAGAAAGTCTTTTTATATAGGACTTGAGACTCAACTTCCATCTCTTTAAA
>LPNX010012217.1:55033-142598 GCA_001517045.1 Pseudotsuga menziesii
CGGTTTGGATCTAGCCTAGAAAAACTAAAGCAAGGCTTACTTTCTTCTTGACATGGTAAAACAATGACTAAAATATGGAATATGATTCTACCAAACACTTTGACAAGTCAAAGAAAGAGGGTGAATTGCTTGGAAAGGGGGATGAATTGATTAAAGGAGGGACAAATTGGTTAAATGAGGGAATCTCTCAGAACTTGGAAGAAAACTACATGTGTGGAAAAAATGCGATGTGGATTTTTTAAATAGGAGTTCTGGATTTGCTAACTTTTTCAGTATCTACTGAATTTTTTAGTATAGTCACTTTATGCGGCCACTCTGCATCTGATGGTGTTGAGATGAGACAATTTTGAGCACTCAGACAAAAGATAATTGCTCTCAAAGCTAACGCATGAGTTGTCCAAGGTGTGGCATGCATGGATGTACGTGAAACTGCATAAAAATATGGTGAGGGTGGAACGGGTTTAAAATATAATTGAGAAATATAGCATAAGCCCAGAGTTTCATAAAAATATGGTGAGGGTGGAACGGGTTTAAAATATAATTGAAAAATATAACATAAGCCCAGAGTTTGAGTTAGGGAAAGGCATCTCTAATCATCCAACTTGTGTTTTGACTACCAACACACTTTAATTATCATATTATCATTTAACCATGTGCAAGAGATCTCTAATCATCCAACTTGTGTTTTGACTACCAACACACTTTAATTATCATTTAACCATGTGCAAGAGGGACTTCACTCTAGGCTCTAACTGATATTACATAAGTATCCATGGTGACTCAATACATGAGATGTGATACACTACATTCATTAGGGCTTAGGTGCTCAACAACTTATGGCAGAGGGACTAAGAATGTGCTCCCACTTTGGAGAATTTTACGAGTGAAAAAAATACATTACATTCATTCAAGGGCTTAGGTGCTCAACGACATATGGCAGAGGGACTAAGAATGTGCTCCCACTTTGAAGGATTTTATGAGTGAAAAAAGTCAAAAGATTTACGATTGCGAAGATCGAGATCTTCCTCAATACAAAAACACTCAAGAGTCACTTGTCTTAGTACAACTATCATAGTCGGGCTAAGTATTCATTATAACTTTCATTGTTTCTACTTACTGCACTGTGGGTAAGATTTACGATTGCGAAGATCGAGATCTTCCTCAATACAAAAACACTCAAGAGTCACTTGTCTTAGTACAACTATCATAGTCGGGCTAAGTATTCATTATAACTTTCATTGTTTCTACTTACTGCACTGTGGGTAAGATTTACGATTGCGAAGATCGAGATCTTCCTCAATACAAAAACACTCAAGAGTCACTTGTCTTAGTACAACTATCATAGTCGGGCTAAGTATTCATTATAACTTTCATTGTTTCTACTTACTGCACTGTGGGTAAGATTTACGATTGCGAAGATCGAGATCTTCCTCAATACAAAAACACTCAAGAGTCACTTGTCTTAGTACAACTATCATAGTCGGGCTAAGTATTCATTATAACTTTCATTGTTTCTACTTACTGCACTGTGGGTAAGATTTACGATTGCGAAGATCGAGATCTTCCTCAATACAAAAACACTCAAGAGTCACTTGTCTTAGTACAACTATCATAGTCGGGCTAAGTATTCATTATAACTTTCATTGTTTCTACTTACTGCACTGTGGGTAAGATTTACGATTGCGAAGATCGAGATCTTCCTCAATACAAAAACACTCAAGAGTCACTTGTCTTAGTACAACTATCATAGTCGGGCTAAGTATTCATTATAACTTTCATTGTTTCTACTTACTGCACTGTGGGTCGGTCTCCTGTTCTTGACATTCTTTGGGAACTTAATATACCAAAAAAAATTTGTTGCTTCATCTGGTTAGCAGTAAGGAATCGGATTTTGACCTGGGACAAGCTCCAGCGTCGTGGTAGATAGGGCCTGAACATGTGTTTACTTTGTCGAAGGGGTGAAGATACATCATAGCACCTATTCATTGATTCTTCTTTCTCCAGAAGAGTTTACTCAGCCTTTGGAGACTATTTTGGGCTACCCTCTGTCCAGCATAGCACTGTCATTTCCTTTCTGGAACATTGGTTCAGATGTATTCTTGTTAGCTCTTCCTTCAGATATTTCCCTCTTTTCTTTTTTTGGTGTATTTGGAAACAAAGGAATCGATGCATTTTTGACAATAAACAGGCCTCTGTTCATGCTCTCCTTAAGCAAATTGATGATCTCATTCATTTGTATCCGGTCCCATACAAGAAGAAAAAAACTAGAGTTGTTGGCTCTGGTCCCTTGATCGGTTACCCTTCTGGTTTTTTCAATGGGGCTGATGCAGGGGATATTGGTGGTGCTGGTTTCGTGATTCATTTGAATACATCATACTCTATTAGCTTCTCTCTAGGCTGTGGCAGAAGCACAAATACCAGATCTGAGCTTCTAGCTCTGTGGGCCCTTCTTATGGTGATCAAACATTTGGGGATCCCTCTTCTTACTATTTATGGTGATTCACTTGTCATTATATCTTGGGTTAACAGATTAGCATCACTAAATGCCCCACATCTGAATCACTGGTGTGATGACATTCTATCTTTGCTGCAACATGTCCCTCCTGTGACCATCAAACATATTTATCGTGAGCATAACCAGCAGGCTAATGGTCTCTCAAAGCAGGCTTTATTATTGGACCCCGGTTTGGGAAACTTTACTGAATCTTTGGATGGTATGATCATTGATCATGGGAATTATCAGCTTTTTTAGCTAGTGCCGGGCTTTAGCCCCTACTTTTTATTTTGGCACATATATCTGTGTAGGTTCGAACTGGTTCTTAGCTGACATTGAAGAGACTCTCAGCCTTCTTGTTATGCTCAGGACTAGTTTGTTTTGTGGTCATACTTGATCTCTATTTCAGCATTTTCTGACTTGTTTATCAGGAATGATGAGAAAGTCTGTCCATGATAGTCTTTATGCTTTTTTGTTTCCTTGTTTTCTGGCATATTGGATGTTTTCACTGATTATTTAGTAATCTAGTGGGATCCCCAAATGAGTATGTTTTTGCTGAAGCTCGGATAGCCCCTTGTTGGCTGAATGTATATGATGTCCTTTGATTCAATAAGAATATCAAGGTCTGGTAATTTTTCCTCTGAAAAAAACACTTTCATTACAACTCACTAACATTTCACTTACAATATTTTTTACATATTATATCCATGGGCAATTGACACAATGATGATAGTTTACAAAAAAAAATTGGCTTAGGAAAGCCATTCATTTAGAACTCTTCTGGATCATCATCATCTTTAATCCCTGCATTATCCCTCGAGCAAACAGAGGGGGTAACACACCCAAAGGTGGACTCTTTTATATATCATGGAGCCTTTCCTGCCAATTTGCTTTGTAAATCAAAAGATACATGTTTATTTTGCAGTGGACTACATGCCTATTAAGCGAAATCAATCTCCTTTGAAAGATTGCACTGAAAGATGGGCATTGGTTGCAACACGAAATCGATCTCCTTTGAAAGATTGCACTGAAAGACGGGCATTGATTGCAACGTTGTGTTTTAGATCTAGTAAACCGTTGCCATATTAGCCCATTAGCCTTTGCATAGATTTGACTTCAGGTTCATCCGCAATGCTTGTCATTTAAATCTACGACTAATTTGTCATAATCAGTTCTGGTCACAACTGAAATTGGTCATCAAATTCTACAATATCATGAAGAGTGCTTAAATGATAATGTATTGCACGCATTTTGCAGTTCAGGAATTTAATTCTTCTGAACTGTTGGATGCTACATTCAGCTTATCTTTTTCTGGAGTATTCCATCTGTGCTTCTTGTTAACAAAAAAAAACATCCTTGTGTCTTTCTAGAGTTGGGCAGGACTAGCCATGTCCCTTGATTCTTAGAGACGTTGCTCTTGTTTGAATCCTGCCACATACAGTAACTTTTTCAAATGCCCAACCAAGAAAGTACCGTGTATGATTGAGTATATGACAGTAACTCCTTGAAGAGGATGCCCTTAATATCCAAATGCCTGTATATGATATCTTGCAGTTCTTCACGGTTTTATGTCAAACACTTTGAGACAATATAAACATAATTCAGAGCTTGCAAGAATAATTCTGCTACTGGCATTGTTGCAGTTCTGACATGAACTTTCATGGGTTTCTATCGAATACAATGAAAAATATTATTTCAGGGCTTGCAAGCATAATCTTCAAACGAGAGTACGATTCTCAAGTGCATCTGTCTTCAAAAAATCCCGTCTCCAGTAAGTTTATGGAAAGAATGGGAAAATCAATTACTTCAATATATGCGATCTCATGACTCATGAATTATCGAAAAAATTCGGAATCGATGATACAGATGATACACATAAATTTAGTCAGTGCACCTTTTGATTATTTAGGTTTTATTCTGATGTGGAATTATTGAGCAACTTTGAAACTTCAATTGTAAGTAATGTTCAATCTGGTTGTGCTCTGGTTAGAGAATTCACATATTGATGATTTTGTCATGCATTCTTTAACTGCAACTTTCGGCTATTTGTCTTGGAATTGAATGCCTCCTTACTATATATCTTCATGGTATACTTAAGCATGCTCTGTGTAATTACCAAATAGATCAGTTCAGTTTTGAATTTGAAAAGGTCGTGCCCCTCCGGCCTTTATTAGATTTTCTTGGACTCATGGCAAATTGTCCTACCGGCAGATTAAGAGCTAGTGAAGCTTATGGATATTGCTACATATATTTGTGCATATTTGGAGTCTTTGACTGATTAGTATCTCTTCTTTACTGTGTACTACACATTATCTTTTTGTACTAATGCTTAAAGTTTTTACTCGTTGGTATTGTTTGCTGAAGCTTTTAAATATGTCATTGAGCATCCTTGTTTACAAGCAGAAAGTTTACATCAATTTAGAATATCTAGATCTTATGTGGTTAAAATAGGGTCATGAATGCATCATTTCCAACTTGAATAGCAGAGGAGAGATGAATTTTGCACTTTTTGAGAGTTTACTCGTTTTCTTGGATCGGAAAAGCCAGGAGAGTTTACTGTTATGCCCGTGTACTGTGGTGATGCAATTGAAGGCTTTGGAAAATTGGGATGGTCATTCTCTAATTTGCTTCATTTTTTAGTGACATTGGTGCTTGGTGTCTCGTCCATCCTTTAATCGAATTTGTGAAAGGTCTGGGTTGATATTTTAAAAAAGCGAGTCTAGTTTTATTTTCTCTTTCTAGGTACATGGGATCTTAATTTCTAAAGAAAAATTCTGGGTTGGGAAGAAGTCTACAAGGGTGTTGTGCTCTTTAGTGGAAGGATGTTTTCAAATCTCTAGCATGGGGAAGCATTATAGTCCTTAGCAATTGTCAGGTACTGGAAACCTGGAAGGATATTGTTTTTATTGTCTTGTAGGTAATGCCATGTTTAAATGCTCTGTCAATACAGGATCTATCACAGCAAAGGAGCTTGGGGCAGTAATGCGCTCTTTGGGTCAAAACCCAACTGAGTCAGAGCTTCAAGATATGATAAATGAGGCTGATGCAGATGGTGATGGTGGCATTGAGTTTGCTGAATTCTTAAATCTCATGGCACAAAATATGAAGGACACTGACTCTGAAGAGGAGCTTAAGAAAGCATTCCAAGCTTTTGACAAGGACCAGAATGGGTTTATATCCGCTGAGGAGCTACGTGACGTCATGATAAATTTAGGGGAGAAGTTTACGGATGAAGAACTTTATGAGATGATTCGGGAGGCTGATGTGGATGGTGATGGACAACTTAATTATGATGAGTTCGTGAAAATACTTTTGGTCAAGTGAATTTCCATTGTTAAGGTCAACAACTTTGTCTATATTTTCTTTTTCCAGGTTTATGCCTTTATGCAGTCAGTGGAATCTGGCTAGTGTGAGTTGTATGCAGGATCTGTTCAGGACCTTAGCAGCCAGCTTTGGACAAAAAATAGGATCCACGTTGCTATAAGGATGCATACTTTAAAGACTGCTTCCTGGTTTTAACTCTTTGAATGTCCTGTGCAGCATATATTTTGTTAAACAGAAGTTGATTTTCTTGCAAAAGTAAAAGACTGTTTAGCTAATTTATTCCTATGAAACTAGAGGGGCAGTATGATGTACATAATAATTAGAAGTCTTACTACTGTTTGCATATATAATATAGCATGATTAGGATTTTTTCCACATTAATACTCTTCTTCTATATAAATAATTGCTGATTTACAAAATGGAAACAATTTGTCTCCCAATACACCATCATGCCGTGCTTGGAAAATCACTGGAACCTCAGGGATTCAAGTTTAATTTTTTAAATACATATTCAGACTCCAAGTACACCTGGCAGGTATGATAATGACTGTTTTCTTTTATATTCTAGAGGCATGGCTCAAATGCCCACATATCTATTTTTTCAGTACTCACCTGATATGCAAAACATATGAAAAAGAAATATCCATTTCCACCTTCAGTTTGGTTGAAATGTTGTGGATACAAAATCAAATTTGTTGATGTGTTCAACTTTTGGCTTTATTGTACATGAGATTGCTTGTTTGATGACAGTTGCTGTAAAATTTGAGGAAAGGTTTGCACCTCAAAGGATTTGATACCTTACGGTGCTTGGTAAATCCAAAGTTATGATGGATATATGCTAGTTAGTACAACATAAAAAGATAAAGATAATAGGATAAATCTATTAAAATAAATAAGATACATTAAATTGTAAAGGGGAAAAATAGGATAAATCTATTAAAATAAATAAGATACATTAAATTGTAAAGCGGAAAATTTGAGGAAAGGTTTGCACCTCAAAGGATTTGATACCTTACGGTGCTTGGTAAATCCAAAGTTATGATGGATATATGCTAGTTAGTACAACATAAAAAGATAAAGATAATAGGATAAATCTATTAACAATAAATAAGATACATTAAATTGTAAAGCGGAATGAAGTTGTTGTGTAAGAGGATCAATCTTTTAACAATAAATAAGACACAATAAATGGTAAAGAGGAAATCAACAAGTTGCAATAGGGTCTATTGAAAGTACCAATGTCTAACGAGACACTCCAACATCCCTAGTAATATTTTATTTGTTTAATAGATCAGATCTGTCAGATGGTTGTAGCCCTTAAGGATCCTGAGTATATGAACCTAAGCTTTGATACCAAATGTAACAACCCATTTCAATAACAGATTTCATTCTTAATTAAATGCAAATTTATTGAGAAGCATTTCATAAAAAAATAGTCTATTAAGTGTATATTCATTAATCAAATAATATTAGATGACTAATAGAAATTGAAACTATAATCCAAGGAGAATCTCCACTTACATGATCAATGACCAACTTAACCAATATACATGCAAACTTTGCCCTCCTTCAATTTCAACTCTTCTGTCTACAATATCTATAACAATAGTTGGTGAGCAACTCTCCACCCAACCAACCTCTAGTCGAAGCTAAGGCCTTCGAGCCCTTAACAATTAATACTATGTCAGAGCTAGGTGAGACTTTAACTCTTTTCTTTATCAACCTCTATTCAAAAATCTCTTCCTACCAACCTCCCAATCCATACAAGTTCACACAAAAACCACAAAGAACAAACAACAAAGCTTCACACACCAAAATTAACCACCAAGACTAGACCTTGCTCTTCTTAGTCTTGCTCCCTTTTTATTACTTAATTTCCAGATTTTACTCAACTTCATACTTTTGCATGGATAAAATACTTGTCACCCATGCACTTAAATGAAATTGCAAGTCTACATATCTTTTTTTATTTTTACATATTACTTGATCCTTTTTACTATTATTATATTTATAGGGGTTTTTCTCCTATGTTCCTTTTGAAAAAAAATGTACCTTCTTAGTGGTCCTTTTGTTTTATGCGTATCCTCCTAGTTGTCCACTGGTTTCTTTGTTTGCTTATGGTTTCTGCTCCAGGTTCTTTGGTCTCTGCTCTGTGCTCGTCGTCTTGATAGGCTCTTATCCTTGGCTTGCGCTTGCAATTGATGAAGCCTCGATAGTAGGTAAGGCCTTTTCGAACATGCCACAGTGATAGGTAAGGGTTTTTCGAACACTCCACACACCCCTACTGCTAGCGTTTTGTCATTTCAACACTCGTCGGATAACAAAGGGCTTTCTTCCACACATTGGTGACAATGGGTAAGTTGCGGACTTTTCCACGTTTGATTTCTTTCTTTCCGTCGTACTCTCCCATGCGTCAGTTGTGATCTAGACTAACTGTAGCTGCTTTATTGTTGTAGATAAAGCTTATTTGATGCTCAGTCAGGGGTATCGCAACGTTGAGTGACATACCACCAACTACAAAGTCTACATCTTCGCCCATCTAATCCACAATAAGTCCACTTGATGTACACCCTTCACCACAATACGTAAGTGATAGTTTTTAATGAAGGTATACATGGAGGTCGCTGGACATCATGTCGATCTAGTGACCTTCCTTCATTACATATTGTTGGAAAGAGATGCAAAGACGTCGACATATTTCTCTATCATATCATTTCATTCTCAGATCACTTGAGCTTTCATCCGAAGACGCACATGTATTTCTGTTTCATTTCAGTCCTTTGCTTTTTTTTGTTTTGTTTCTTGCTCTGTTCCACATGATTAGTTGCTTGTACATGGACTTAATTAGGGCTAAATTGGTATGCTGGTACGTCTTTCGTTTCCATTTGAGAAATCTGTAAAATTGTGTATCAAATGTTTTTTCTGCCCTTACAAGGAACTTGACAAAATATAAACATTGTATGTTTTAAGATTTATATTGCAGACTTAACCTTAAGTTCCTTATTTAGTATCTAGTTTCACCCCTTATATATAGTCATGGGTCATTCAAGGATAAGGAACTCATGAAAACAATTATTTTGAGCAAACTATGTAAGGAAATTAACTCAGAAAAAGGATGGTACAAGCTGTAGTAGTAAGATAACTTAGTGAAAAAAAATTATATCCTACATTTCAGCATTCGGGAAGATATTTTTGAGCTTCTGTGCTGATTTTGAACACTGAGGTTGTGCTGAAA
The DNA here is from genome assembly GCA_001517045.1 of Pseudotsuga menziesii. NCBI lineage: Eukaryota > Viridiplantae > Streptophyta > Pinopsida > Pinales > Pinaceae > Pseudotsuga > Pseudotsuga menziesii. Next base: position 64,087 of record LPNX010012217.1, read on the forward strand.
GAGAATTTACTACAAAGGTAGCTTAGACATTACAAACTTCAGGGAATCCATAATATTAATATTTAGGCAATTTGTCTTAGTGAGCTTAGATACACAACAAAGTAGGCCACATAAGGGTTACACAGTTATAGTTCTCCGATGGAAATCCAGAATAATTATTTACAATTCTTGAATTATTCCATCACTTTTACCTTTGCTTTCATTAGTGCAACCATTCCAATAGAAATTATTGATTTGTGGTTAGGTTTGTGTTATGGAAGCAATTGACATCCCTCATAACAATTTGTCGTCTACTGGATTGGGAAATGAATTTGGTGGCAATATCATAGTCACCACATAGGTTTTTGATGATTTTTATAGGAGTCATTGGAGGTAATTTGATTAGCCCAAATTCAATTGCTAGCTTCTCACTATGATGAGCAAGAATGTACTCTTGCCGCTCTACCTCCAAATCCTACAAGGCTACATGGCTTCATGTGAAGAGCACACCAACAAAAGTAATTTGGTATGGCTTCAAACCTACCCGTTGAAGATGTTCAAACAACTCCAGTGCATCCTTGTCATGACTCTGTTGAACACATCCCCCATCGTTCTGTTGCCTCCATAACCAACAGAACACCTCCATAGCCAACGATGGAGGTTGTGTTTATCCACTAGGGAGAGGTGAGGGGGTGTGGGAGAGCCAACTACCTGCTGCCATGTGTCGCCTTGGAAACTCAAGAGGACATCCTTACCACTCTTAATTAATGTTGTAAGAAGTTAGTTGAGAATTGAAGCCTGCACTAATGGGCATGGGGGTTGTATTTAGAGTTAGGAAGGCCAGACATGCGTCGAATTTATGGAGCCACAGTCTAGTACAACAGAGATACACATCCATTGACCATGAACCCATGAAGGAAGGGATTCATGAAGAGGACGAGGGGGTCCAGGAAGGGGAATGGAAATTTGGAATGGAACAAAGGAGTGAGTGTTTCACTTCATCCGTAATCTGTGTGATAGTAGAAGAACAATAAAATTAGACAGCGTGTGATGCATGTCCAGGCATAAGAAAGCAATTGAAGCCTATAATTTGAATCGTGAGTCATTGAACCATAACATGACCAACAAATCATAATTGGGAACATATAGGAGTTGAATGGTTAATTAAACAAATGATGGAAAGAATCTCTGTGGGTTAGCAACTTCGACCTTTCTATGCCCACCCTGAAGAGCACTAGAGGGAAGGGACACCTGAGGGACTGTGTTGCAATGAAGGGGACCTTCCTTGTGTTGGGTGTGGTATATATTGTGGGTGCCAAGGCTGGATGAACCGGTTGATATACTTGTAGCTCTGTGGTTGAGTTCATTGCCCTAACATTCACCTCCCTAGTATCCTTGTATGCTTGATAAACCCAACAATTGGTTAGCTTAGCATGAGTGACTATGCCTGAGGTTATGAGTGAGCCTGAGTACCAATCTCCTTAGTGGATAACATAGCCCATCTCGGGGATGGTCTCTTAGCTGAAATAATATAGGTTGGACAGAGACCTACGGTTGGGTGTAATGTTGACTTTACATAGCTAGTTGCTCAGACAATTTCTCTTAAAAGACAAGTGTTATGTTGTTTATGTGCTTTCAAAACCGATATATGACGAATGGTTGTGTAATTTCGTTAAATGCAACGAATGGTAGCTTGAATTACTTGTAGAATTTTGTTCATAGCCTGTAAATGAGTTAATGTTGTGTATGATTTATTGTTGTCATTTCTGTGATGACTGGACTGAATTGAATAAGATTTGCATTAATAGTTTGATTCCATTTCGTGTTATGAATGTTGGATTTCATATGTCCAAACCTTGCAGTTGGAAGATGGTAAGTTCACCATGGTCGCATGCTTGATTTGTCCTAGTAATTAGCCTCTAAATTGGAAGAATTCCTCAGAGTTTCATGGTCAAATTTGCAATGCAGAGCCTATGGTAGAATTGTGAAATTGGTTAAGTGTTGAACAGGTAGTGGTTGCCGATGTGTCGACATGCCGACAACGTAGTACCGAAGGTGGAAGTCAGGAATCAAAACTATGTAGTAGCGTTGTGGTCATGTCTGAATCCCGACTCTTGACTTGGTGGTTGGCGACGAAATCATCATCGAACGTGTAGTAGAAGGGATAAAGTTGGTGGTTTAGACTTTCGACTCCTGACATCGAAAACGTCAAATTCAGAGAGTCGAGGTGTTTGGTGTGGAATTCATTTTTCAATGTTGACTTCCGACTCCCAATGTATGGATGTCGAAAATGTCGAGAAAGGTGGAAAAATTTGACAAGTTGGAACTTGCCCATCGATAGTGGAAATTAATAGCCAGGAATTCTTGCAAATATCAACAAAGTAGACTTGGACAATCGAGATCATGGATTTAGTAGTCAGGATTAGCCATAACTTTCAGATTTGATTATTAGGCCAAGTTAATGACCGATTAAGAAAGATTAAGGAATAAATAGGCAATTTAGCCTATGGATGTCTATGTTTTCGCATTATTGGTATCGGTTAGGCGATTTGGGAGTGCGGATTGGATTCATGTTCCCTTCCGAAGGCTAGATTGAGGAACGAGGGAATGATAGAATGGTATTCAAGGAAGAAAAAGATGGTTACAATGGCGTAGGAAGAGTACCTTGTCACCTCAAAGAGCCACCGAGGTGGTCGGGGATTTGACACTTCTCCATAAATGATACATTTTCCAATGCCACGTTTTCTTAGGAAATTATATGTTGGCAATCTAAAAAAGTTGAAAACTCAACAATATCTAGAGAAATTGGAGGTGTTTGTAACACTATTAATGTGTCATATACATATACATATGCACATGTAGACACACACATATTATCGATTGGGTTTAGCCTATATGATTGAGATGAGTGTTGTCTTTCCCACTAAGGATCGATTTTGACAAGTGACATGTTGAGCTATAAATGATTATAGTGTTGTATCGATCTTGAGCCTTAACAAATTATGAGGATAACATCCTCTTAATGAAGGGTAATGAAAATAAATTCTTAGTAGATTTCCCTAGGATACATACATACATGAGAAAGAGAGAGAGAGAGAGATGTTCCATCGGTTTCCCTTAATTATTGTTTCTCATACCAATGAAATATGTAGAGTTTCTCTCAACAAATTAAATCTCATTTGTCAAATTGTTAATTTCTAGACAACAAACTTATATGAATTTATGAAATTTGAGCTTTAAAGAATTAACTGTAGCCCTAGCCCTAACACATTCAAAGAATCCCCCAAGAATATCCAAAACCAAAAGAGAGAATATATTTAAAAAAATGCTAAAGAGAGAGACCAAATTACTCTTCTCCTCACATCTCTAAACACAAGATGATTAAGATGGCACAAATGAAAGGAATATTTCTTTTATATATGTGCATATGTATGTCCACACACACACACACATAATTGGTAAGAGAGGTCAACAATACAAAAGTCAACCCAAACCCGTCCAAGCAACCCACTACAAACAAGTAGGCCCACACATGTGAAGCACTACACTTCAATGGCACACATGTCAACCTCCAAGGTGACAATGCTTCACAATAAAGGCTCCAAGCAATGGGGATACTCATGCAAGATCCAATTCTCCCCCTCAAGGGCTCTAATGCTTCAACACCTCTCTTAATCCATGTGCTTCTTTGGGCCCACTCCATCTACATGATCATTGTCACAACCTAGGCATTCCCAAGTCAACTCTAAGACTCCATGTAGTAATTCAAGTAACCTATGTTGTTTAGGGCTTAATGTCCTACTTTATAATACCAAACACTCCTCCTCCAATGCAGAACATTATTCAAGCAAGTAACCTCTCCATGTGGCCAACATGCAAAATGCCACGAAGATATCTAAAGATCTTCAAGAACTTTCCAAGGTAGAATGTCAATGAAGCATCAATATGAGGTCTAGAAACCAATGAATAAGCCACCTCCAATTTGAAATTCCATCATAAATCAAGCAAGGGAGTACTATACACCATGCACTCCACATCTCATGAAGCACCCCCAAACATGGTGTATACACTTTTGGAGTAACTGAGAAAGATTAAATGCCCTTCTATTAATGTGTCTTTGCACTATTTAGGGTAGTATCTAGTTATATCATTTAGACAATCTAAATATCAAACACGAGTAAACTTAGCTTATTTTCATTCAACGCAAAAATATGAGAAGCTCTCAAATAGCCTATGGGAATCCTCGTCATTACCCCTAACCATGATAGCGAGACTGAGGTTTAAGGATTGCTCATATATAAACCATCTAATACAAAAATTAGGTAGAAATGAGCACAACATTGTCCTCACAGGGGTAGTAGTCCATGTCAAAGCAATCTCCACTAGCCCAACCTTCAACAGTGACCATTAAAACGTTAATGCCATTTTAAATCCCTCTCCTGTTTATTTCCTAAATCCACATATGTTGCAATGAGTGATTCTTATGATTCTTATCCAGTACGATGTTCATATTCTTTTGAGAATTTATGTGATAACTTCGAGAACTGCATGACTACAAGACCCATGGATTCAAGTAAGTTAGCTGTTAATCTATATGAGTTCCATATTGATGATATCACTACGAGATTATTGGAGTGAGGGTTTAAATTTGCCATAGAACCCTATAAGATTCCTATTGAATACATCCTATCTAGTCTTGAGAATGGCATTAGATGTATTTATGAAAACATTAAGGAAGAAATAAGGCATGGTTGTTCATTAATTCTTCATCGAGCTAAACCTCGTAAGAGCAACCTTAGCAAAGAGGAATGTTTTGCTCTTAAAACACTCAACAACAACCAAGATTATGTGGTTCTAAAAGTAGACAAGGTCGAAGTTGTTCTCCATGTGAAAAAAGGGACTAGAGTGATAAAATGTTTGACAACCTCAATAACAATGGGATTTATAGGAAATTAAATAAAACCCTCACAAAAAAATTGCTAAGGAGGTCTCTAATGCAATCAAATCAAACTGTGACATTGATGAGACGATTAAATTGATTGTTACTTGTCTCTCTACCCCTATAATTTATGACCTCCCCAAAATTCATAAGGAAGGGGTACCCCTCAGACCCATGTCACTAGCATAGAAAGTCCCACATATATGCTTTCTAAACACTTCACTCTTATACTGAAGCCTTTGGTTGGTAACACTAGTTCTGTTTTTAAGGACTCCACTTACATTGTCAATGAAATTAAATATATTAATATCGACCTCAATGATATACTTGTTAGTTTTGATGTTGTCTCTATCTTCACCAAATTCCCCATTGATGGACCAATGGAGGTCATTAACATATCACTGACCAAACCACTGCTAAGCTAGTGAATATTTGCCTTAGATAAACTTTCTTTAGCTTCCAAGGATCAAAATTATGAATAGAATTGTGGAGTTTCCATGGGATCCCCCCCATCTCCCTCCATGGATAAATTTTCCATGGAGGATATGGAAAACAAAGCCATCACCTCCTCCCCCCTTAAACCTAGGTTATGGACTAGATTTATCAATGACACCTTTGTTATCTAGCCCTAGGGTTGTGATAACTTGAATAAATTTAAAGATCACCTTAATAGGTAGTATGAGCACATAAATTACACCATGGAAGTTGAAGTTGATGACATCTTTCCCTTTTTAGATGTCCAATTCATTAAACGTTGATATGGGTCTTTGACACACCAAGTCTACATAAATAAGACTCAGAAAGAACAATATCTCCATGCAGATTCCCCACCATCATCCAACTAAGAAACTTGGTTTTCTCAAAACCCTAATAATTTGTGATGACGATCATTTCAAAGGCGAAAAGATTCATCTCCTCAAGGTCTTTGAGAACAATGGTTACATCAAGTATTAAGGGATTAAGGCCTTTGAGAATGCCAACAGAGGACCTTGGGTTAAAGGTCATACAAATGATTGTCTCTAAATTTTTCGTGGCATACAATCAAGGAACCACCAACAAAATTGCCAGAGTCTTGAAGAAGAAGAACATCGGAGCTACTTTCAAACCACCAACAACAATTAGGGATTCCATTAGGCCTGTTAAGGATCCCATCGATCCCACAGACAAAAAAAGTGTCTGCATGATTCCTTGTTCATGTGGAAAGCTTTATGTTGGTGAAATTGGTTGTTCTTTCAAAACCAGGATTCATTAACATGCAACCGGCATTAAAGACAATCATACTCATTCCTCCGCTATGGTTGAACATTCTGACAAGATGAAACATCATATTTGCATTGAGGATGCCAAAGTTATAACCCAAGATGATCATTAGTATAACAAAAGATTCATGGAATCCATTGAAATTGAGAAGCAACCAAATAATATGAATAGAGAAGATGGTTTGAAGATCAACAGTAACTGGATTCCAATGCTATCAACAAGTTATAAGTAATTCGTGTATAATTTTCTTTTTCTCTCTTATTTTTTCTCTTTCTCTTCCTCCTCTTCTAATTTTCCCTTTTTCTTTTCTATCCTTGTTATATTTAGTTCTATTTGTCCCAGAGATGGTTTTAGGGGCGAATCTTAGCCCATGGGTGAAATTAGAGGGGTTTGGAAAATTCAATGGGCGAATTTTTATATGGGTAAAATTTTCTAAATTTTAAAATATTAGTCCACTATTTATTTAAAAAATAATATTTAATATGAAAATAGCCAATCAATTTTCACGAGGAGAGCATCGAAAATCATAAATCGCCTGTAGAAATTCTGGTAAAATTCTTCAATCGCCCCTGATTTCTGGCCATGGAGGTCAACAATAGAAATTTCGCCCAATTTTTTGCTTGTTAATCTAAATACTAGTGTCAATCGCCCCTGGATTTCTTTATGGATTTTTTTTATAGAAATTCGTCCATAAATCCTGGCATCAGGGTAGAATGGGACCAATTTCGTCCCTATATATTGACATAATCAATGGGATTATGTTCACATTCAGAACCAGGTGTGACAACCCCTTTCAGTTTAAAAAGGAGGCTCCTTGCATGCAAAAAATACGAAGAATTATAGTATTGTTCTGCTGTTGAATTGGAGGTGGAATACTTGTTTTTCATTTCTATTTTTATCAGCCATTAGCATTTAAAGCTTCCTTGCCTTATTCAGGAAGCAAGTAGATTTTCCTCATCACCCGGTTGTCATATAGTAATTGGATAAAACGCAAAGGACCCTCCCTGAAGTTTCAAAGCTTAACAGGGTTTCAAATTTGGAGAATTCGGTTTCAAAGGTTATTATGGAGTTGCAAGGATCTTGCTAAGGTTCTTTGAAGGTTTCTGGGCTCTAAAATTCCAGCTCTTGCAGTCACATCCAGACTCCAATCTGCAGGTATGTTTATACTTCAATTCATAAGTGTTATTTTGTTGGGTTTGTTTTCATGTCGTTAACTTTTAAGGTAGGTCAAACTTACAAGATCCGTCATTATACTAAGTGGTAAATACCTAGGGTCCATGGTAAAATACTAGGTGTGAATAATCCCCTTATGCTACTGCGATGCTCCATTCATTTATTCTTATGCTACCTGCGCTAACCCTTCTAGTAAATCATTGGTCTCACCTCCTCCATTTTTAGTCATTGATGGGCATTTCTTGTCAGTTTGAGATAGTACATAGTGTTGTGAGACAATAGCCTCATATTATGACTCAAAACGTTTTATTGAAAACATCTTTGTCAGAGATCACTCTTAGAAAAAAGCTCAGAATTACCGGCTGAAAATGCCCTAGTATTCTTTTATTGCGCATTCCTCTCATAAACTACCACAAAAATTTTAAAAAGGGTTCTTCTATTCTTTCGCATAGTGAAAAATGGCCTCCCAATTTTTTTTCTAATAATTTAAATTGGTTGATTTTGATGTTTTCAATAGTATTTTCTCCTTTTTATGTTCTTGAGATTTATCACAGGATTTGCATTTGAGAATTTGTCCATGGTTCTAACAGATATCCAAGTTAGATAGATATCCTTGGCATATCTGTGATGTGTCGATATACAATAACAATATTAGTCCAGCATGGGGGATGCGGGATGGTAATAGAGGGAAAAAAAGATATGTTAAATGGTTCCTTGTTAGTCTTTTAGAGATTGAACTTGTAATGGCCTAATTGAGGATAATTTTTCTACTTAAGAAAATCATAGATCTTCATTGCACAATTAAAAACAACCTTAAATCATGAGTTATTAAGCCAACACCCAAATGCTTAGGTCATGCCCACTGGCTGGGCAGGGGCTGTTAGGATTATTAATCCTCCCTTGTTCATACTTTCTATTAGATTAATTATCCTAACTTAGGAACCTTAATTAATTAATTGGGTCCACTAGTATCATTGAGTCCACTTGGCCTAATGGGGACACATGTACCACTCACTAGAGTGTGGGGAACACTGCTAGAGATTAACTACCACTTACTGCATGTGCATGCATCAGTTTGGGCACTTCCTAGACCAATCCTTACATTTTAGGAGCCACTGGGAGTCCCTACACCAACCTACTTCAGGCAGTTGGTGTTAGTACTAGTTAGTCTTAGTTAGCCCCCAGTTACATTCAATTACTTCACAAATAGTTAAGCTAGCACTACCAATGCATGGATAATGCATGGTTGCATGGAGAGGAGTGCTTTTCCTACCTACCACACTCAATTGCACTGAGTTAACTAGTTGTCACTGGTTGTTGGAGTTATTGGTTATCAGGGAGTTGTCTATTTGGACTCCGATATTGATTGGGAGACCTTGAGTTAGAGATTCAGTTAGACACAGCCATATCCACTTTGAGGATTCGAATTGCTTCCTAATGCATTTGAATCATTTCCTATGTAAACTATTGTAACACCAGATATTATCATTGTGAATGATACTGTAAATTTCTGAGCAATACTTGTATGATTCCTGTGTGGTTTGTTTTGTTCAGTTTGTATCTTCATTCTCCATTCTTTTGCTGCAAACATTATTAGAACTATCTGCTTGAAGATTTAAATCGCCTTCAAATTCTAATGTGGTATCAGAGTCTTGTTAGGTAGGTTTCATGCTTGTTTCTCCCCATCGAACATCAGAAGCAGCTGGGTTTCCACAGAAGTCCCCTATGATGATTTGCTAGCTCTAGATTTATTCAGAGCAGTGGAGAGGGCGTGACGGACCCTGAAAACATGTTCATGCCGGGAGGAAAAGCATGATTCTAACAGTTCATATGTTTTTAGTGTGTTATTGCAGTGAAATTGACAGGTGCTACATAGCTTGTGGGAAGTGTTTGCAGTCTTCCAGCCGGAGCAATTATGAGTTCTCAAACTCCTGAACCACGGATCCTCACAACTTCCAATTATCTTGATTGGAGGATTGATATGCAGCTGGCCTTGTGCAAGCATGGCTACCACATGATCATACATGGATGGGAGGTAAGCCTCATTAGCCGATAGAGTGGAACAAGTTCCTAAACCGTTGTGATGAAACATTCGAGTACTTATGTACTTATATTTTCAGAGATCTCCTCTTCCATCTAGAAGGATTGAGGACTCCCAAAGAAGCCTGGGAGAAGCTTGATAGCTTGTTTAACAAACAAGATGAGCTTCGGGGACACATTCTGGAGAATGAGTTGGTATCTTTACATCTCAGCAGTTTCGAGACTATTGAACAATTCTTCTCTAAATTCAAGTCTCTAGTGCTCTAATGCAGACAATGTGGAATAAAGTGGAAGGATGAGCATAATGTCATTTCCATACTCAACAAACTAGGCCCTAAGTATTATGTATATGTCTCTATGTTTCATTCCAAGTGGGAAAGCTTTCCTGATTGGAAACTTCTTTCTTTAGATTCTTTTTTCGAGTCCTTAATCAAGGAGCAAGACAAATTGATTCGAATGGGAGTCATCCAGACCTCCAAAGATCAAGCTCTCTTAGTTACTAACTCTTCCAAAGCGCAAGCAAAGGGGAAATCAAAGAAGAAGGAGCTAAAGGCACCTGATTCGAAGCCTAAACAAAATCAGCAAGCTTTCGAAAGGGCCTCCGGCTCTAAGAAGAAGAAATTTGAGAAGATACTATGTCCCTACTATGAAAAAGGGTACCATCTTGAAGAACATTGTATGAGGAAGCAACTTGATGAGATGACTGCTCTTCTCAAGCAACATAACATTGCTTCCCCATAGAGAGCAAAGAATTCAAATAATGGACATGAAAGATGTCATGCTTTGAAAGCAGGACTACCTCGGTCTACAGCTTGTTTGATTGATTATGGAGCCTCCAATCACCCTAGGGGAATTTTGAGGTAAAAAATGGGTCTCAAAACAAAAAATGTAGTATCAAAATCCACTTTAAAAGAACCAATCACATTCTAGAGGATGACATCATCTATAATAGTTGAGGTGACATTGGTTGAGTTAATGATGCTTATTTGTCAAATTGTAAATGGTGAGTGAAAACCTATAGTTAACTATATCAATGTTGTAAGTAAAGTACTCATTATAAAAATATTACTCGTAGATTATTTTTGAATATAATATAAATGTACTAAAGAACTTTTAAAGTACTTAGAAAGAAAAATACTCTTTATATTTCAATATAAAATAAATTACAAATACCAAAAGACTAAATGTTGTATTCAAATGTTATTACTTTTTATATTTTAATATAAAATAAATTACAAATACAAAAAAATAAATTATCTATTCAAAACTAAAATTATGTAATTACTTTTTCAATATTTAAAATATATATGTCAAATCTTTATTTAAAATCAAAATAACTTAACATCTTATAATAAAAATAATTTGATGATTAATAGTTTTTGTTTTTTAAATACTTACTATATATAATAATCTATTATAATTATTATTTAAATATAAAAATTATATTTATTTATTTTATAAAAATAAAAAATTATATTATAAAAAATTACTATATATATTCTCATCCGGTTAAATTTTAATATTAATACCATTTTTTTTTAAATTTATGTATTATTCAAGGTTCATATTTTACTATCAATTTTTAACCTTTGAAACACCTACATCTACACCAACATAAATTAGACATATACATTCAAGTTACAAAACCAAATACATACATAAAACCTTAATGTATCAATTTGAATGAACTATTATATCATAATAAGATATTATATTATTAAAAAAATTATTACATATAAAAATAATGTTTATTACATATAATCTCATTTATTTAATATTAACTCAAGTTTTTCGTGGTAGAAATTTATGTACTATTCCTTCATCCCAATATTAACACTTCTTTTTTAATGATGTTACTAATTATTACATTAAAAACAATGTGATATACATAATATATATCATAAGAACTATTAAACATGAATTTACACGTGTTTTTGAAGGTGTATTAAAAAGATGAAAAATAAATTTAAAAAATGTTAGAATTGGAATTTCTATGGTCTTGTTACCAGGGCCCACAGTTGTCCAAGTTAGGATTCAAGGGGGGTGTTAGGATTATTAATCCTCCCTTGTTCATACTTTCTATTCGATTAATTAGCCTAACTTAGGAACCTTAATTAATTAATTGGGTCCACTAGTATCATTGGGTCCACTTGGCCTAATGGGAACACATGTACCACTCACTGGAGTGTGGGGAACACTGCTAGAGGTTAACTGCCACTTACTGCATGTGCATGCATCAGTTTGGGTGCCTCCTAGACCAATCCCTACATTTTAGGAACCACTAGGAGTCCCGACATCAACCTACTTCAGTCAGTTGGTGTTAGTACTAGTTAGTCTTAGTTAGCCCTCAATTACATTCAGTTACTTCACAAACAGTTAAGTTAGCGCTACCAATGCATGGATAATGCATGGTTGCATGGGGAGGAGCATTTTTCCTACCTACCACACTCAGTTGCACTGAGTTAACTAGTTGTCACTGGTTGTTGGAGTTATTGGTCATGAGGGAGTTGTCTATTTGGACTCTGATATTGATTGGGAGATCTTGAGTTAGAGATTCAGTTAGATACAATCATATCCACTTGGAGGATTCAAATGGCTTCCTAATGCATTCGAATTATTTCCTATGTAAACTATTGTAACACCGGATATTATTATTGTGAATGATATTGTAAATTCCTGAACAACACTTGTATGTTTCCTGTGTGGTTTGTTTTGTTCAGTTTGTATCTTCATTCTCCATTTACTGCAAACATTATTAGAACTATCTGCTTGAAGATCTAAATGGCATTCAAATTCTAATAGGGGCTAGTTAATGGGATTTTCAGCATTCAAAAGAGGCAACATATTCCCCATAAAGGAAATAGGGGGAATTCTCGATTTCATTGAGACTGATAGTGTGTATTTCTAAGATTCATTTGGCAAGTTCACACCTCTCAAGTGGCACTGAAGTGTTGGTAGATAATAAGCGTAGACTTATGTTGGGGCCCTAAATTTCACAAACTGAATTAGTATTGTTCCAAATCTTATAAAATTAGTTTGGATTATTTGTTTCATCTTCTGCACTTTGGTGGTTTAGTTTTTTTTTAATATTACATTTAACTTTTTAGTGACATTGTTTTGTCTTAAAACATCTATTCTTGCTTTGGTATCACATATTTCTTCAATTTTTTCATGCAACTCTTGCCTTAAGGTGTTAAATTATGTATTTTTGCTTTTTATTTCATTTAATGAGACTGGAACCCTTATCTTTCTAAGTCTCTTCAAGCCAAATGACTTCCAAAGGGAGTCTCTAGAGTGGAATGATGGCTGCCATTTCTTCACATGAGGTTAGGCATAGGGATAAGTCATGCCCAACTTGCTTCTTTTCTTCTTTTTCATTCATAGGTTGCCCAAGTTTGTTGATTATGTTGCCCACTATTGTTAGGAAGTCAAAAACAGGTTTGAAATTTATTTATAAACCCCAAACATGCCCATATTGATGTTTGTTGTTGTTATGACCTTAAAACCACCCAGAATTGAGATTTACTCTGTTTTATTACTGTTTGAGGGTTAAAACAATGTTGAATCATGAACAAAATTGCCTAGAAGTGTTGCTATAGGGAGTTGGACTACTCAAAATGTCCTTTCTCAGTTGACCGGATGCATGGTTCCACCCAAAATATTCCTAGGTCTGAGGAAAAATGAGGTTTTACTGTTGTTGTTTCAAGATAACACCCCACAACATGCCCAGATTTTGTAAGCCGTGTTTTTTGATTCGGCGGATTATTGCTTTTTAAAGATCCAATATGGTACAAAGATTCAGAAGCGACGGATGAAAAAAAAAACGGACGGCGAGAACACAAAGATCGTAGGTCGGAAGAGTTCTCCTTCCACAACATCGAAGGTCGGAAGAGCTTTTTCCTTCCGCAAGCGGCGGAGCTCACAATGGCTTCCCCTTCCGCAACGGCAGAGCTCACAAGGGCTTCCCCTTCCGCAATGGCGGAGTTCACAAGAGCTTCCCCTTCTGCAACGACGGAAACTTAAAGGACGGATCGAAAGTCGGAGTGATTCGGCAGCCGCAACGGTGGATAGATAAAGGATATCGCAGTCCACAATGACAGATCGGAAGTCGGAGCGATTCGGCAACCGTAACTGCGGAAACCAAAGTAACAAAACTTTCGACTTGAAAAAAACCAAATGACAGCCGATTGAGGCAGAGATCGTCGTAGCTAGTTGCTCATCACTCTTCCGCAACGGCGGAAGCCCGGATAACAAAAACTTCTGACTCAAACACTGCAATGCGCGTGGCACGGTGACATTTCTAAACAGTTGGCATGACGGGAATATCTCCCATGAGGAATATTATGATGTGGCAGGATTTCATAATACTCACAACTTGTTCGTAAGAGTTTGGCGAAGCTTTCTTGGCGGTTATGATATTCGATCCGTCGCCACAGTTGAGATGACGCTAGAAGGCATATGAACAGCCAGAGACAATGGTTTCAAGAGGTGAACAGTCACATTTCTTTGAACGTTTTGGTTCATTTGTAACGGCAAAGATAAGTAATAAAGGAGGAGTTCGTTCAGAGAGGAAAAAATGTTTTTTCGGTGAGGAGAAGCAAGAGCATTTTGCTGTGAAAGCTATCCATGTGCTGTTCCTTTTGAGTCGACTATTCTCAGTTATAACTTGACTTCTTTTCCCTGTTGAAGTCCAGTTTTGTAACTTTCAGAGAGGAGGTCTTGAAGACTTTACTGTTAATGTCCAGTTGCTGTGATTGTAAAGAGTCAACTGTCTTCTCTATTTTATTTGGCTTTTTTTTGCTTTGAAAGCCAATTTTTATTATTCCAGAGAAGAGGTCTTGCAGACTTTTGTCCATACTGCTGAAATTGATTTGCAGAGTCCAGAACCATTTGTACCATTTTAAAACCTTTAATTGGATCGGTTCCCATTGGAGAGGGACCCGGAGACGTAGCCCAGTGGAGGGGGTGAACTCCGTTATCAACTTCTGTTTGTGACTCTGTTTCTATGTTTTCTTCCTTGTATCTGTCTATCAGTGCTGTGGTTTTCATTCCTGTTCTGAGCATTTAATTTCTGTTAATGTTGTTCCATTAATTAACCTGTTGATCGCATTCTTTTACAACAAACTTTTAATGCACTAAAGTTGAGGTCCTACGGATCATTTTTGGAGGAAATCATTACTCTAATATCACAAAAAGATGACTTGCGTTCCAAAAAGATATATTGTTAAACGACGACCTTGCTGCTTGAATTAGGTTCTTGCTCATTAGTGATTACATAGTTCCTTTGATTTATGCTAATTAGTAATTATCTAATTCATTTGATTTATTACTTCTAGAACTGTTAAGATGCTTCTAGGAAAAATCTATCTCGGCCAACTGCTCATGGTTAGAGAGTGGATGGATATCCTTTAATGTTTCTTGTGCTTTTATTAAGGCTATGGCTTTTGGAACGCGAAAACAGTTGGAAACTTTCTTATCTGTGTTGTTAATTGTCTCAACAGTTGGGAGCCTCGAGTGTTTCTGTTGATTATCATTGGTGTTTCACACATGTATTCAATGTTGGCACAAAATTAACTTGGAACTAAGGATTTTCTTTTGTTAGCAGGATCAAGGGGCCTAAGAGGTAATTTAAACTTATTGATCCCTATCTAATTTTGTTTTGTTGTTTATGCTACCTCTTTTCCGATATTGTATAAAACAATAGGTAAACATAGTCCAATAGGAGTGTAATTTTCAGATGCATTAGCCCTGCTATTCTAGAGAAAAATTAACAGTTGTGAGGATGCCATCCCCAATATGGGCGTTGTTATTATAATTTAGAAGGTTAACTGCTTTGAATAGCCACTCCTTTGCCATTATAATGCCATCCATTAATTGTGAATATGGTAAAGAGAGGCCAACAGGAGTGTAATTTTGAGAGTCATTAGTCTTGCTATTCTTTAGAAAAACTTAGCACCTGTGAGGATGGTCAATATTATTGTAAGATAGAATATGTACTTTGAATTAGTCGTCCCTTCGCCATTATAATGCCTTCCTTGTTTTTTGTATTAGCAATGTTTAAGACCCACATCATTATGGCCAGTATGATATTCTTTCTTGTGGGCACATAGATTACAAATGTATTTAGCAATTTGTTGCATGTGGAAGATTGACCAACTAAACTGAAGATTGTTTAGCAGCTTGAGGTAGGTTGTTTTCCTGTAGTTTCTTGGTTTCTGCGTGTGTTGTTTGTGAATGCATTGAGTCATTTTATCATTTCTGTTGTGTTGTATTAAGTATTTTGATAAAATCTGTCGTACCTTAGGATTTTAAAACAAATTTCACTTGCTATTATTGTAAGCATTCTTTAATGAAGAAACTAACAAGGAAGAAAATCACATGGAATAAAGGCCAACTTGAATGCATAGAAGATGTAGGTATGCACACACTTTTTGGCCCAAAGGAGCTTTAGCTGGGTAATTGGAGAATGGGTATACTGTTTGCAAGATGTTGGCTTGTTGATTTGCTCTTCACTTGGAACCCGAATCGCCTGTGTCACTTTATGTTTGACATTTAAGATTTATACGCAACTTGTTTCCCTGTTTCCTATTGTAAGAATTAATTCCTTTGAAATTTGGATCAAACCATGGAGGAACTTATTTATGGGGATCTAAATTAATGTGGATCAACTTTATATTTTGAACATGTTTAATTTAAACACTTAAAACACAATGTGCTTTTACAAGATGTAAGAGCATGAAAGTAGGTTCCATTAAGGATGTTTGAGATAAAGTGGATGTAGCCTTAATCCGAGCATTGGAGGCTAAGGAACATAGCAGGTGTGCATGTATCCTTTAAGTATTTGGGGGAATGACAGGCATATAGACAAGAGAGTTGAAAATTTGGGCTGGCCTTAATCCGAGAATTGGAGGCTAAGGACTGGCCTTGAGTTTTGGATGCATATAAGCTATCCCAAGCTTCAGTTCTAGGGGGAAGAAATTCCCGTAAGATTGTTGCTGCTTCTACAGATTATTTGTGGCTCACCCTATTCCCCCCAAGTGATGTCTTCGTTCAACATATAATGTCACTCCAACAAGGCATGGAATGAGAGAAAGTAAGTTTCTAGGGTGGACATACTCCAATGTTTAACTATAAACTCCTCAAACATATCATTGAGAATACTCTTAGAGAATGGACAAAATTCCTCTTTGGCGACTTTTTCAACCAAAATTATGAGGAAACCCTTCTTCATTAATTAAATCAGAGGAGTGTTGCCTCAACGGGACAATCAAAAGATGAGAAGGATGGAACAATATAGGTGACTACTTCCATGAAAGGCCCTAAACTGCCATGAAACTTCCAAAGGGCTGAACAATGGTTGATTTATGGTGCTCCTTGCCACATAAAACTTAGAACTATCCAGACTTAAAGTTTAGCTGATTTTTACTGTTGTCTATGCTCAGAGTTGGGTTTTGATGCTACTTCTACTTTCAATCTCAACCTAGAATATTCTAGAGCATGTTGGTCATTACTTTTCAGTGGCTGCATTATGACTTTTGACCACTATTTGTGCTCAAAACTGCCTAAAAGGTGCCCAGATTTGAGTACTAAGGCATTTTTTATGGTGGAATTAAACTCAGAACCCAAGATGAAGAGTGTTTACCTCATGAATGATTCCCAAAATTGCTATAGGTCTCTTTTCAATGTTTTCACGCCTAGAAAGCACCGAGAATTAGGGATTTAAGACTGCTTATTGTTGTTATTCAAGCCCAGATCTCAAAGTATACTGCTTTCTACCTTTTGGAAGCTGGAACCATGTACGGGGACATCAAAATATTCCAAAAATGATGTTGATCAAGGCTTTTCCACTATTGTCTCATAGAAGTAACAACTTAGATTATTGTTTCATGACTGTTTGAGGGTTGAAAAAGAGCCCTAGTGTGCCCTGAGTTTAACATGGTGGAGTTTTACTGCTAATTCTAGTCAAATGTGTGCCCAGGGGTCAGGAACTTCATAAGACTACCTAGAAGTGTGTAAGATACACCTGAATTTAAGAATTAGGGTGGTTATATGATCTTCGATGGTTGAAACAATTCCCAGGATCACTGTTTAAGACTGTTAGGAGGTTGGGACATACCTAGAACTACCTATGAGGCTGATTCAACCTAGAGGAACCACCCAGATTTTCACTTTTCACCTCTGTTTATATTGTTTGATGACTTTTTTCACTGTCATGGCTTCCAAAACTAAACCAGAATTGCCTTCTAGGGTTTGAAGTTGACCCAACGTTGCTAGAAGTGAAGATCTACCCCTTTTCCATTTCCAGAAGATCTAAGAATCAACCTGGCATTCCTCTGAAAACATAAGGTGAACACCCTATGCAAATAGGGGGTAATAGGATGAAACCCTATGTTTAGGAGGAAAAATTTCCTAGCCTGTCACCCTAGGGATGCCTATTGTTTGGTACCGGGTTTGCAGCTACAGTCCAAGGTGCATAAGAATCAATCCTAACTACCAGTGAATATCTTTGAAACATTGTGTTCAGATGTGAAGGGGCAAGATGTTGAATTTTAATTCAATTCTCAATCCTTGACAATAATTCTTCGATCATTTATGATCAATGGATCCCTATTTTCTTTAGATTCTTAGCTATTAAAAGTTTCTGATGGGTTAAAGGCCATAATATGGTGTTTACCTTTTGCAAGGAATCCTTTGCCCAAATTTAATTCTAGTATTTATGCTGGGGATATCATATCTTCATGGTATATAAATCTC
Organism: Pseudotsuga menziesii; assembly: GCA_001517045.1. Lineage (NCBI taxonomy): Eukaryota > Viridiplantae > Streptophyta > Pinopsida > Pinales > Pinaceae > Pseudotsuga > Pseudotsuga menziesii. The sequence continues at coordinate 82,232 of LPNX010012217.1, forward strand.
TGGATTCCCCTCGGATTATATTGTCTGGATGGTTCGTTGTAGTTGGCACTTGCCCTTACATTGCTGACAGAAGGTTTTGGCATTATTTGTATCACATTAGGAGGCAGCTTTAGTGCCCTATTTGATTTCCAACTTAACCACCTGAGGTAGTCATCATCCCATACTGGAATATCTGACATGTGGGTTAGCTACTGGGCCTTAAACCATGCTTGCTTATTATGGAAGTTTATACTTTGTTGCACATCTGGCCTGACATGAATTCTATCCTCCTCCCACAGTAGGATATTCTTCAGCCCTGACACACTTTGCTTCTTTACAGATTATGGAAGCTTATACTCTCTTGCACGGTTGGCTTGGTAAGAATTCTATCCTCCCACAACAGGATACTATCTTGTCTGGACACATAGTTTTCTTCAATATCAGCCACATAGTTGTGAACTTGTATGGAATTCATTCATGTATTCATGTCTTTTGTATTGTTTGTGGAGTAGCATCCGAAGAAAGAGTAGATTCAGTCAAAGGACCAACATCATTAGTTGCCGATACATGTACATATTAAGCATAACTTGTAGCACCTATAACATATTAAGTGCCTATAAAATACCTATAAGAAAAGTCAAGGAAAATAGTATAGGCGACATAAACTAGGGTTGTAAAGCAAATTGTTGCTCATTCATATCCATATCTAGTGGTGTATCCAGTACCATGTCATGTAGAAGTACCAATAGCACAACGAGTAGTATGAACAACATCTGTAGCTATAAGATAGAAGTATATATAGTATAATATCCAGTAGTTCTATCTTATCCCCCAATAACAAAGGTATATATCGGTAATGTTACCTCTAATTTTGATGAGGGTAATCCTAGTGATTCCTTCACTAGACCTTGTACTTTGAAAGCTTGAATGACAAGGGTACTTATTGCTAGATCGATAAGGAATATTAGACCTAGCACTTAAAGCATATTGTTTCTGGTCTAACAGTTCCAGAACTAAGTAGGTTTTGTTATGATGGTCTAAAGGATTTGACTTGATATACTAGTGACAACATGCAGAAGCACTAGCAAGTTAACAACAATTCAACCAGTCAAACAATGAAGTTATGGGTAGAAATAACATGATACAATGGGTGACAATAATACTCTCTCAATTCTAGAAAACTTTGGACATCATTTTTTGTATGCATGTATCAACGTTCAAGCATAGCATGACCATGCACCTTCTATAGTTGAATAGTGAAATCTAGGCCTGAAACAAATCTATAGCATGTGAGAATCCAATAAGAGATAGGGTGCTATGATAAGATTATGGTGGCACCTTCTATTGTTTGTGTACTCGTTTTTAATTTCATTTATCATCTTAGGGGGGTTATTGTACCACCCCCGCCCTTGTTTTTGTATGGGATTCTCATGATGGATGTTATATCTAGTTCTTTTGACCTAGTTTGGTGAACACTAATATAAATTTCATTTCTCATTGCCATCATAGTAATGCATAGAAACAAATAAATGCTTCAACATATGAGACGTGGATGCTATGAAATGAAGTCATAGACTTGGACTCATCACTTGAAAATTACTTGGGATGCCAATGTGCAAGAGTCAAAGAGGCACTTCGTAAGATGATAAATCTTGGAATACTAAAAAACATAAAAACATGTAGAATTTGACCAAAATACTGGTGGCAATTCCATTCCATGACAAATATATTATTTAGACATCTAAATAAGCACATGTTATGTGTAACAAATGAAATTGTAAAACATGGTACCTCCATGATAATTTAAATTACAAGCCACAACCAAGAAGGCCAAATCTTATAGTCCATAGCAGATAGTTTACATTTTTTTCCAAAGAAAAAAGTGTGATTCTATTCATATATTAAATTGAAATTACATTTTTCATATGCATTTTTCACTTCCAAAACAATAAGGCTAAATTTGTCCCTTTCTTCAAAAATTAACTAGCCCCAAATTTATACTTTAAGTTACAGTCCTTACATCTTCCCATCAAGATAACCTAATATATCCTTATCCTTGATATAAGGATAATTAGTTATATCCTTGATTAAATGTGAAATTGATGTGATTCTCGACTCTTGCATTCTGTATCCTCGCTTAGGTCTGGTTAGTCCAATGCCCAAATCTATAGATTGCCCCTGAAGGAGGTAATCGTATATCTATGTAAATATACCTAATTGGAAGGGTTTATACTCTATACTCTATAGAGTTTGTTTACTTTTCAAATGTAGATCTATGATGGAGAATCACCATTGCTAGAGATCACCTCTGTTCTTGCTAGTTGGTAGTTGAAGCAAGTTGTTTCTCGATTAAGTGAAATTGAGACAAATAACTTAACCAGAGAGCCGAAGTTAAAATTTATTATACAAGAAACGAGATTACAGAATGGCAGTTACCAACACCTACAGCAAAACGCGGTAGCTACATAGAGAAAGTATTAAAACAGACATAGCAATATTCAAACATTGATCACCCCATTTATTCCCAGAAACATATCCCGATAACCTGGAGGCCACAAAGTCCTCCATCTTGTTGCAAGGTATCCCTTATGTGTTCTAGTATCTGGAACAAACAAAGATGGTGAAAATACCATAGAGAACAATAATGTAAATCTATGAGCTGAATTAGGGGAGTCGCATTGGTAAAGGTGAGCAGATGAATTTGGCATTGCCTACTGGAAGACAACTCTAAAGTGCACCAGCTCTCAACTATCTAGTGCAAGTCCACATACAGCTTACAAGCTTGGCCAAGACATAGCTTGAGGCAATGCATCTAACGATTCTCTTCTCAATCATTCTGAACAAAAAATTTGGTTCCAATCAGTGTCATAATTGGGATGCCATCCAACTCCCTTTGTAACCAGTGACTGAAAGTACTCTCCAACATTGAATTATATTTCATCTCTCCTGCCTAAATGTAGTTGTGACGAATTTGAGTTAGTAGCCAATAGCCATATGTTAAAGGAGCAAGTCGGTATGCCGACTTGAACGATAGCCGACTTAGTTGGTCAGCCGACTAAACTAGAGATTAGGTCGGCCACCTAAGGTCGTGTCAGTTCACCGAACCGACAGGTAGTTATTTTGTAACTGTTTGTAAATCATATATATTAGGTTGTTGAGCCAGATGAGAACTCGGTTCAGTTCTCTGTATTGTAAGGACCCTCTCATGCTAATATAATCTGTTATTCTATCTACTTGTTCTTGTCTCTTGTCTTTGTTAGGTATGTATGTTTTAGTATGTATTATTGGTAACCTTATGTGATCTGTGAAATTACAACATTGGTTCTGTTGCCGGTAGTACATGTCTGAGATGTATGCAAGCAGACGATATCAGAGTAGGAGATTAAGGACTGGTGGGAGCATAAAGTAGCAAATTATTTGCAGAATTACGCACGAAGAAACAGATTGACGACCGCACAAGCAAAAGAAAGATTCTTTATAGAGACACATGAGAAGTTTGTAGAATCAGTGCCTTAACTTCTGAAGAAACTCCTGGATGAAAAAGCCGGAAGGAACTAAAGATCAACAGTTACTAGAAAAACTGATTTGCGGGGGAAGAACAAACTTGTTAGAGTGGTTTGAAAAAATCGCCGATGAATTCTACGAGGAGCAAGCAGTAGAAGACAGAACTTCGGTGGAAACCGTCAAGAAGAAATTTTACACAGACTTCACCGAGCAATTTTTGTGTTCCTTATCGACCTTGCTGTTTAAATTCCTGATCAAGAAGGGAGTGGGCCATATTGTCGAACCTCGTCCATCACTTCACGGACCGCCATTAAACCCTAATTGGGCGGAAAAGCAAATGAGGTGGGAAAAATTCATTGCAGAAAGGGAGTGGGAATACTTCCTAAGCAAGTAGACAGAACTATCTGGGCTTTCTAAAGCATCGAGTAGGCTATGGGGGGGTAGCTGGTCATATGTCGAAATAAAGTGGAGTGGATTCTAGTCGACTAAAATAAATACCAATCACCAGTAATGAGAAGTCAACCTAAAAAGAAAATCGAGAAGACAGTGTCAAACAAAGGTATGACGAACTTCCAGAAAATAGAGAGGGAGAGGAGGCTACAAAGTAGGGAAGAAAGAAGAGAAAGAGCCTTAGCGCTGCAGAGAGGAATGAGTACTAAGGTGACCGATCAAGAAAGAGATCCGCCGGAGTCGGGTCATGACCGACAAGAAGAAGGCGTGGAAGAAGAGGCATCCCCTATGGAAGAAGAACTGTGGATAGAGTAGCGAGAAGCTCTCCAATTAGAAGTTCCCCAAGAAGTAAAACCTTCGACAGATCCACGTACCTGGATACAAGCTATTGTCGAAGAGGACCTTAGACTAGGAGCTGGTGACTTTGGTATATAGAGCCGACTAGACTATGAGATATACACTGGTAAACATCTCATTATCCGTCGACCAAAAGAAGGAAATTGGGTTACGCTTCAAGAGGTACCCTCCAACCGAAGTATCCACTTACTTTTACCGACACATGAAGGAGCACCCCCCCTGCCAAATACAGCTTTGTAGGACACAGAACATTCAGAACTGCGGACAAATAATTGCAATTGGACATCGACAAAAGAAGTTGACACCAACCGATTGCTGGTCGAAGAGGAAATGACAAAAACAACCGACGGGAACGAGAGTTTCATCGACGATAGTTCCACAAAGAGGAATAAGCAAATAACCCCACCACCCCCACCACCACCTCCACCATCGCCACTGCCACCTCCTGAAAGCAATGACAGTGACTCCGACATGGGTCACGGGTCAGGACACATTCCTCTATATGAGGGAGATAAGGACCCCAGACGACACTGGTTCATTTGTGAGTCGACTTGGGAGGCTAACCAAGTTACAGATGAAGACAGGCAGATGGCGCAATTCACTGGTGCCTTGAGGAAAATGGCATTAACTTGGTACATGACCTTTTCTGAAAGAACACCTCGAGCAACCAAAGCCGAGATCAAAGCGCAATTTCTATTATTTTTCAAAACTCCAGATGTAAAACATCTGGCAGCAAAGAAACCAAAAATGACATCACAGAAGCCAGGAGAAACTGTCCGCGATTACGATAAATGATCGAAAGACCTTCTTAGCCAATTGGACTATGTTATTGACGAACAGTTATTAATCCAGTGGTTTCTTGCATGTTTATCACAGAAAATTTGCTGACACATAAGTCTGGAGACATTCAAGACTTACGAAGATGCACTTACAAAAGCTCTCTAAGTAGAAATGGATGGGGACATACCAGCATACTCCACCGATCACAGATTAGAAGAATAGCTCGAGAGCGTACAAAAGTCATTAAAAGAATTAAACCTCAAAAGTCAAGATATCTGGTGCACGAAGTGCTCGACAGCCGAACATTCAAAAGACAACTGTTGACAGGACATCAGCCTACAGGACGTTCGATTCGTGTAGACTAAATGTTTTTGCGACATTTTCCAAGAGCATGGAGACCACTCGACAAAAGATTTCCCGTTGAACATGAAGAATGGTAAGGCATCTTGGTGTGCAATCTGTGAAACCAAAAATCATAACACGGTCGACTGTCATTTGAATCTCAAGAACCGACAAAATTATCATGCAGTCTGTTAGACCAACGCATTTGCACAAAGTAATGAGCAAAACCATGTGCCAAACAATCAGAATAATCAAAGATACGAAGGTCAAAGATACGAGCGCTGGTATGACAACCGACGTGGAGGCTATGGAGGTCAAGGTCGATTCTCTGGGAATCAAGACAACCGACCACGTCAACCCATCCAATGTTTCACATGTTATAAGGAGGGACGCCGACACGCAGATTGTCCATACAAGGACAGGACTGACCTCAAATTTTGTACTAATTGTGGCGTAGGGGATCACTCATTAGAGGATTGCCCTATTATGCTTGAAAAGATAAATAAAAAGAAGAATGTTAATGTCTTGTCGTGTGTGCAAAAATATGATACTATCAATACAAAGAATTTACATATCGTAACCTGACAAGGGACGAAAACTGGGAGAGATAACCCCCAAATAAGCAAGATAAAAGAGAAAAATGTTTATCCTGACCCAGTTAAAGAAAAACAAATATATAAAGATGCAACAAATATATTTAGAGAATTTGCACGACAGGAAGAAGCAAACGGCAATCGACATAACACAATAAAAGAATTAATACAGCTAGTACAGACAGATAACTCAGTGTCTCAATTCATTGATTTATTATATGAAATAAAACACAACAACACTGAAAAACAAACAAAGAATATCTGCAGTCTAAATCAAAAAGATAAAAGTGATGCAGACCCACTTGTCGACTTGGAAATTGAAGGATACCATGTCCGACAAGTTGTACTCGATTTCGGATCACAGGTAAATATTATGACTCGACACACATGGGAACAGTTAGGTAGACCTTGACTATATGAGTCAGGTATATACCTGAAACTAGCCGACCAAGGCCTAATTAAACCTATTGGGGTCTGGAAAAATGTGGACACCACAATTAAGGGAATATCAACCAAAGTCGACTTCGAAATTATTGACCCTAAGGAAGGATCCAGTTCCTTCCCAGCGTTAGTAGGTCGACCTTGGGGAAGAAAGATGAAAGCGTCGATATCCCTAGATAAAGAGAGAATAAAATTAAAAGGAAACAGACAAAAGGTCATTGTACCTATTCGTCAATCCCAAGGAGAACCTTGGACAGAACCTATTGATGAAGAAGTTGATATCCAACAACTTTATCAGATACAAAATAATGCAGATTATACAGAATCTAATATCTATGGAGAACTTCATTTGGGCAACCAAGACTCGGTAGGATATAATTCAGATGCAGAATTATATGATTAGGAAGTTGAGAACTACGAAACACAATCAAGAGGGTGTTGGACTATCCAAAAAGTACAGGAAAATCCCACCTGACAGTGCTTCATAGTGTCCATTGTACCAAAAATATTTGAGAAAAAAATTAGGGAATACCCTACTTTAAAACCTACAAATATAAATAATACACAAAACTAAGATATAAGGAAAGAGAATCACCAGTCATGCACATAGAACAAGTGTCCAAAAATATTGGTGAACATGGTCGACTACAAAGTTTAGTAGAAAATTTTACAGGACAAGCTGTTAGATGGTGGGATACCCATCAGACAAGACTGCAGACCTGGACAACAGCTTCGACTTACTTTGTAGAAAGGTTTGGAGGAAAGAAGTTAACCAACCAAGCTCATATACCTATTTTCATTCAAGGACAGAATCCAGAAGACCATATTAAGACATGTGAAAAAGAATGGAGAAGACTTGGGTACAAAGATGAACGCGCATGGCCACATCTGTTTCCATCAACCCTCACCGACTTACCAAACAAATGGTATAAGATGGAGGAAGCCCGAGGTGAAACATTCATATGGCCTGAACTCAGAGAAAATTTTATCAAAGATTTCAACATTATACCACAAAATAAGAATTTGGTCGAAAGAACAAAATAGATTAAAGAATTTATACAGCCGACAGAAAACAAACCCTTAAAAGACAATCGACAGACAGTGAACTATAACAATATACAAACCAAGACAATACCACAGTCGACAAGACTACAGTTAGAAAATGAAAATACAGAAGGGAAAAGTTTTAGATGGAAATCAAACCATGTCGAAATGACCAAACCTATTTGCACAGTACTCAAAGTTGGAACCACCGACAAGGACGATACCGACCGAATGACTACAGCCGACTTCCCTGCCACATTCTCATAGTTTAAAGAAGGAAGTCGACCAATCAATGAAGCCAAAGCACTAGAATGGCTAGATGCTAAGGTCAAAACTAGAGAATTCGACATATCAAATGATGACTGACCAAAAATGGCAAAGATTGGAGACTATTGGAGTGAAGAGCAGACAACAGAAATAGTGAACCTCTTAAAAGAGTTCCAGAATGTATTTGCCCGAGATTATACAGATCTCAAAGGTTTAGTCCATGAAATGGGTGAAATGATAATTGACACTAAACCTGATGTTTGACTTGTGAAGAAAAGGCCTTTTAAGCTAAATCATAAATACAAAGAGATAGTAAAAAAGGAGATTGATAACATGCTTACAGCAGGCATCATCTACCCTATTGACCAATCAGAATGGGCAAGTCCAATGGTTGTTCAACCTAAGAAACATGATCCGACCAAATTAAGAATTTGTGTCGACTTCAGGGAGCTAAATAAAGTGACACTAACATACCCATTTCCAACTCCTTATGCAGATGAAATCTTAAATGAAGTTGCAGGACATGAATGCTACTCATTTACAGATGGCTTCTCAGGTTATAACCAAGTGCCAATAGCTAAAGAAGATCAGAAAAAGACAACATTTGTATGTGAATTTGGCTCATTTTCTTACAAGGTTATGCCTTTTGGATTAAAGAATGCACCTGTAGTATTCTCTAGAATTGTGGTCAAAACATTCCAAGAATATATTTACAAAACCATGGCAGTATACTTTGATGATTGGACAATATACTCCATGTTAAAAGATCATTGCAAGTGGATAAGATTTATGTTGGAAAGATGTCGACAAATCCAGTTAGCTTTGATCATCAGGAAGTGCATATTTGTGACCCCCATAGGGATATTGTTAGGACACATTGTCTGTAAGGAAGGTATTAAGGTAGATTTTGCAAAAATCAAATTAACCTCGACTTAAAACCACCAATGAACTCAAAACAAGTCAAAGTGTTACTAGGTCATACAGGCTATTATAGAAAATTCATAAGATACTACTCAGATATGACCTATGCACTAGAAGAACTATTAAGGGAAGATAAAGAGTTCGACTGGACAAAAGAGTGCCATATATCATTTGAAAAACTAAAAAGAAAACTAGTCGAAGCACCAATCCTAAGGTTTCCAAACTGGTCGACTAAATTCCATGTCCACATCGACGCATCAGGCCTAGCAATAAGAACAATCCTAACTCAACCAGGAAATGATGGAATGGATTATCCTATAGTTTACAGTAGCAGAAAATTAAACAAAGCTGAGAGAAACTATTCGACAACAGAAAGAGAAGCATTAGGAATGGTCTTCGCACTACAAAAATATCGACATTATCTCCTAGCTAACCCATTTATATTCTACATTGACCATCAGGAACTTAAGTACCTCGTCAATAAACCACTACACCATGGAAGAATTTGCCGATGGCTACTTCTATTCCAAGAATTCGAATTCAAAGTCGTTGTTAGGCCAGGTAAGTTAAATGTCGGTCCCGACCATTTTTCTCGAATTGACATTGGAGAGGAACCGACAGGAGTCAAAGATGACTTACCAGATGCACATCTATTTCGAATAGAAGCAGTCCCGGTAGAGTTAGAGGAAATAGCCTAGTTTTTAGAAGATGGACAAGCACCAAAAGGCATGAGTACCAAAAAGAAACAGATCTTAGCCATGAAAGCTACACCTTATAGCCTCATAAATGGATTCCTGTACAAAATGGGTTTAGACGACATCCTTAGAATGTGTGTACTGGAACATGAAAGAGACAACATTATGCATGAAGCACATTATGGACCTGTAGGAGGACATTTCTAAGCAGACACAATTGCAAAGAAAATCCAACAATTAGGGTTATGGTGGCTGACACTTCACAAAGATTGCAAAAATTTTGCAAGCAAATGTGACAGATGTCAATGACTAGGTCGACCCCTGCCTAGCACAGAAATTCCTTTGATATCAGTAAACCCAAATTTGACATTTGAAATTTGGGCCATAGACTTCATAGGACCATTTCTTATACCAGCAAAAAGAACAGGTGCAAGGTACATAATAACTGCAGTCGAATATGTGACCAAATGGGCAGAGGCAGAACTAGTCAACACATGTTCCAGTGAGGTAGCCACAAAATTTATATATGAAAAATATCATTACTCGATTCAGATGTCCACTAACCCTAATCAACGACCAGGGAACATAGTTTATTAATAGGACTATCAAAACCCTAACCGACCAGTTCCAAATCGACCATCATCGGAGTACAGCATACCATCCTCAATCGAATGGAGCAATTGAAGCATTTAACAAAACATTAACAAAAGGTTTAACAAAAATATGTAATGCTGATAAGGATGACTGGGATGAGAAGATACCTACAGTACTATGGGCATATAGAATGTAACACCCCGGTTTTGACCCCGTTGCATTAAATGTACCTGATGTATATATTGTAAATGATTATGGTGCGGAGCTAAAGGTCAAGGCCCCACCATTGATCGGTCATGCTATGATTTGGATTTAAAATTGTCACCGATGGTATATCGGGGCATGCAGCACATATTATGTTTGTCATCATGTAAATATGCATCTATAATTAATCAAATGAACCCGACCAGCTACGATCGCGGCAACTAAAATGAGAAAGGGGCATGACTTTCACAAGGATAAGGGTGGGGAAATTGTCAAACCTTGGCCAATAAGGGAAAATACCCATGTGTCTTCTTTCTTTACCTTACCCAACCACTTTCATTGAAAAATGGCTGCTGGTGGTTGAGGCAGTTAATTGTTTTGGGAGTGGGGTGGCAAGACTGTCAGTCCTCACCCACATGCACAATCCACCATGGTGGACTTCACAATGGAAGAAACCACCGTCCTCACTTGCGCAGGCATACCACTCTCCCCACAACGTTGTTGTTGCTCACACACTTCCATTTTTCGCGTCCTCCCTGTAGGTTGTTCATCCTCACTCACGCAGACATTCACTCTCTCCACGAGGGAGCGGAAACGCTGGTGCACTCCAATCCGCGTCCTCTTTGTTGTTGCTCATCCACGCACAAGCTGGGATTTGTTCGTCCTCACGCGGGGACCGTTGTTGCTCATCACTCTCACGCGCAGTAGTCTGCTCATCTCACGCTCAGTTCGGAAGTCGGTATTTTCTTTCCCTCTGCGTGGTTTATGAATGTATTACCGATGACTTCGTTTCCCAAGGGCGAGCTGTTGTTTTCCCCTGTTGTGAGCTATGCTCACTAATAAGCTTCGAGGTTGTGGTCTCCCCCATGCTGTGAACTTGGTTGCCTTTCCATCCTCGGACTGTGTAAGTTCCTTGGTGACTTCATTGTTCAGAATGGGTCGTTGATTTTCCCCACGTTGTAGGCTGTGGTTGCTGTGATCTTCCTACATTTTGGGGATTGTTGTAAATTCGCTTGAGAGTCATTTTGGCCACGATAGGGCCAAGAATGACTCAGAATTTGTCTTCCCTGTTTTAAGTTGTATCAGCTGTTTGATTTCATGTGTGCAATGGTGGGTCTTCGGACTGTGTAGGGAGCAGGGATTGGGCTTTGTTTTGCTTGATAAACCTGGTGGCTGGAAACCACAGAGACAGAGCTAAAGGGCTGGCCTTCTTCTCCATCACCCCTGAATAGCACTGGAAGGGAATGCAGGGCCTGAAGGACTGTGTAGCAGAGAAGGGACTGATTCCTTGTGTTGGGTGTGGGTGGGTGTCTTAGAGGTCAGGCTAGTTCTGGTGTAGGTGTTCTTGGCTCTGTAATGGGCTCACCAGCTTAGCATTAAGCTTTTCCCAACTCCTTGATGGCCTGATAAACCCAACTGTGTTGGCTTGGCTATGTTTGTGTATACTTGGCTATGTGTAAGCATGCTTGTTCCCTTATTCCTTGGAGAATCATGCCCAGCTCGGGGGTGGTAGCGTTGCCGAGAGATTAAGGAGCACGCTGGCCTATGGTTGGGTGGAACGTTGCAACGACGTAGCTGGTTGCAGATCGAGTTCTTCATAAGATAAGTGATCTTGTCCATTTTTACTTATGTAACCATATCTCGGTTAATGATAATGTTGAACAGGTTGAATGAATGCTTGAATGAATGCACGTTGATTCCGCTGTGCAAGATACATAATTGTAGCTGTGAATGATGAATAATTGCATCTGTGCATGATAAATATTCATGTGTGCTTATTCTATAGCTGTGTGTGTGATAAACCATGGAATTGGTGCATGTTTTACTTCAATGTATTTTCATTCAGCATTTTGTTTCAGCAATTTTGTGCATGCATATGTTCATGGGGCTCTTATCCCGGGTGTTGCAAGCTTGGTTCACGTCCTCTTCGCTGGTCGGAGGCATGGGGACACACCTAAGGAATTCTTAGGAGTGACATTACCGAATGCTCTTTGGGCTGATAGGGTCACTCCTAAGAATTCCTTAGGTGTGTCACCATATACCCTCCTTTATGGAAAAGAAGTTATTCTTCCTCCTAACATTATGCTACCAGCTTCCATAATAGCTCAGGAGTCTAGAGGCACAGATAATGAAATCCTGCAAATTAGAATCTATAATCTTTTGAAGGTGGAAGAGTCTAGGTCCAGGGCCAAAGAACGTTTTAAGCATTAATAGGAAGTAGTGAAATGATGGTTTGATAAACATAAAGCTGGAAAAAGGAAATTTGAAGTAGGAGATCTGGTTCTTAAGTGGGATCACCCGCATGATGAAAAGGGGAAACACACGAAGTTTCAACAGTTATGGGTAGGTCCTTTTCAGATTGCAGCAAAGCTTGGCCCCTCAACCTACAAGTTGCAGGATTTACAAGGGTGGGAAGAGAACTTACCAGTTAATGGTTTAGTTCTCAAACCTTATTTTTCCAAATTTTTTGTTTTTATTTTGCACATAAATAAACTCATTGGGTTGTTTGTTTGATTTATTTTATTTATGTTTGTTTTTAGTTAGCTTTTGATTGATTTCCATAAAAGAAGCAAACTTTTGGTTGCATGGAGGGCATCAGAATTCTGGAATAACTAAAAAATCCTTGATGAGAAGACTGTGTACTATTGTTTTATCTGAAAGAATTTCTTCTAGTTTAGCAGTTTTCCTAAATGGCTATGAACACATTGAAGTCCCACTTAATCCGTGCTTAATCCGTGTAAAATAACTCTAGATCAAAAGGTTTGGAATACTATTTTGAGGCTCCATCCATCTCACATTTAAAAATGTCTGAGGGAGTGACAACAAGGATCCATGGAAAGGAAGCAGGGTAAACCGTATATTATATATAAATGATCCCATGCCAAGAATTGAGAGCCAAAAGGCAAATAAGAGTCAAAAAATCTCTTAAGAAAACAATATGTATCAAAACAAAGTACTGAACCATATAAGTACAAATTGCCAAAGTTCTTCTCCGTTCATGAGCTGAAAATCAATACATCTCTCACACAAAAGGACACTATGGATAGAGGAGCCTGAATTAAAATTCAGAAAGAAAGGCATGTAGGAGGACTAAAAAAGGACAAAAAAGTCCAAAAGCACTAAAAGTGCAAAATGGCATGGGAATGAGGAACAAATGAATATTTTTGTTTACCATATGTTACAATCCCGTGGTGTCCAAGTTGGAAGCTACTCGAAGACAGAGGTAAAAAATGAGACTCATATTCCTAGCCTTAAAAAAGTTATCTAGACTTTTAAATCATGGTTCCCATTATTCCTAAATTGGATTATCATCAATGATTAAAAGTACATACATTTGCCATTTGGGAAATCCAGACATCTAGAAGAATTCAATATGTTGGTTTTATTGTCAAACAGTCTGTTACTTAAGGAAGAAATTGTCCAGAGATTTGTGTTGACCAGGTAGTCGCCAATTGTTGCAGCTGCAACAATTTTCCCAAATTTTTAAAATTTTGGACCCTCCTTTTAATTTTATCTTGCCTGGATTTGTTTTGGATTCCTGATCTCTGTTGTCATTCTACTACAAACTTGGATTTTCTTGAGTTTGATTTGAGGTTAACTGTTTTTTCTTCTTTTCGGAAAGCTGCTTTTTGTCTGCCAATGATTTTCGACTGTGGAACTTGAAGTTTTGATTTATGGATGTTTTCATCTATTGCTGTTGGAAGACATTTGAACAGTGAATCGGGGCCGTAGTTCTCTACGCAGTTGTCGTTGCCGAAGCTAAACAATGAATGACCCGATTGAAAGTCCTATTTTTCGCTGATGCGCTTTTATCTCTTTGTTTCATTTTACTGTCGACGTTTTCTGTTTTATCACGGTCAGAGCATTAGTTTGTTGCGTTGTTGCCATTTCGGATGGTAGATTGCAAGTACCCCGACGGAAAGCCCTATCTTTGCCGATCCCACGGTTTTTTTTGTTTTAAAATGATTTGCTTTCTTTTCGCTATCGGAAAGTGTTTGACATTTGATCAGAGGACTAGTCCTTGCATCGTCAATGCATGATCTTTAGTTGTTCCGATAGTCGACGTTTTCATGATTTGCGGGGTCCGTAGTCAGTGTTGCATCTGCCGTTGCGGCGATTGTTCGCACTATCTTTCCGAAATTTTAGTTTGTTCATCTTCCGGCGCTTTATTAGTTAGCGGCTCCGATATCCGATGAGTAACTATGGCGGCGCTTAGTGTTTTTGTCTCGCTGACGTTGCAGAGATGTTTAGTTCTAAGGTCGTTGATTCACAGTCTTCCGAGCCTCTGATCGTCGATGTTTTTATGTTGACTGCGGAAATTTTAGTCTGTCTGTCTCCCGCCGTTGTGGCTGCGTACTGAACTATTCTGCCAACGCATTATGGTTAGTCCTTCCGATCACCGATGCTTATGTGTTTAGTGGTAGTGGTTCCAATCTCCGATGCCTGTACGATAGTCTTTAGTGTTTTATTTCGCCAAAGTTTTCTTTTGATAGCGGAAGCCGTAGTCTGACTTTTTCTCGTCGTTGCGGCTGAGTAATACACTATCTTTTCGATGTTTAGTTGGTTTATCTACCGATGCATTTCTAGCTAGTTCCCCGTTCTTCCGATCGTTGATGATGTCTTATTGTAGCGGAAGTCGTAGTCCTTATGTCTTTCGCCGTTGCGGCTCCTTAGTGCACTAACCATCCGACTTGTAGTGTTTCCACCCGCCGATGAGAGTTTTGTTTTCGCCTGCTTAGTATTTTTCCCGCCGGTGAGGGTTTTCCCACCTTTCTCGTGTGCTTTTACTCTATTTTTTCGGTGGTGGTTACGTTGTCATCTTTCATGCTTCCATCGAAGGATGTCAAAGTGGTCCAGATCCGGCCTGGTTTGAGATAAAGAGTCTGTTTTTGGGGCTTGTGATTTTAGTTTGGACAGTGGATTTAGCGGAGGTCAAGATACGAACGTGTAGGATTTATTTTCTTTGCATTATCTTTTTTTTCTCTTCATGCATTAATATTTTGATAGTCCACTTTACAAGATGTATGTTGTAATGCAATTTCTGTTACTTTGTCAAACGCTAAGTGATCTAAGAAATGGTTATGCATGACAAGGTGATTGTTGATGTAGAGAAGACATCTCTAGAAGACAAAGCAGAAGAAAAGAGGCAGTAGGGAAGGAAGAGAAAGAAAATAAAGAAGCAGAGATGAAGAAACATTGAATGAAGTAAGGGTTTGTGATCTCAAATAGATCGATAGCAGCAGAGTCCCAGGCTTGGGAAAAGTTCACCAGTTACCAAGCTGGTCCCTTTTTATAAAATGCTCTTAATCATAATCTGAAATGTAACGTATTTTATAAATCATGAGCATTCACTAAAAGACAAATTGTGAGATTAAACAGTTGAAGGGGAGCCCAAAGGTCACCACGGGGGCAGCCCAAAAGTTTTGTTGATTTGTATAAATATAGGAGAGTTAGATGTAATAGGGACTTTTTCCCAGATAGATTTGTGAGATTATGTTGTAAGAATAACTATTTCCTTTTGCAATAAGAATTACAAGTTTCCTGTTGGAGAAAGCTTGGTGGAAGATTTCAAATGTTGTGCTATGGATTTGTTGAATGTGAACTATTTCGTTTTCAGCTGTTGTCCATTAACTGTGAGATCGTTCTAACTCTTCGAACCTATGTTCTTGTTATGAATGCGCTCTAGTTTATTCTATGAAATTTCCACTATGAGTAATGAAGGCTTTTCATAAACAATGAGCTATCTTGTTGTTCATATATCTATTAATGTTCATGTGTTTTGAATTAAGTAACAACTATCTGTGATTTTTTTGAATGCATGCACAAAATACATTACTCATTGATAAATGATAATCTTGCTCCCTAGGGAGAGGTTAGATAGTTAGTTTTAATTTTTCTTACTATGTGTGATTTAGATGCGAGAGAGTTAAGACGAGAGGTAAGAACTTGCGCATCACATTGTGACCGCTCCTCATATTCTCTATCAATATGCATTTTTAGATAGGCACTTGCATATCATATCTAAACATAAAAAACTAAAAATACACATGGTGGACCGGACCGTAACCGGTAAAACCTTTAATTTTGTTACTTGACCTACAGTAGCCGGACCGTAAACCAGACGGATTCCCCATACCAAACATTAACGGGCTAGTTGGGAACGTTTACTGGGGAGAATCCCTAACTGTTGTTACCTGCGAATTTCCAAGCATCAACAGTTACATAGAACAAACTCTACATATGTGTATGTCATGAATGTTGGGATTTTGAATTCTGTGGAATGTTTTCCAAAAGAATAACGTGGATCATATATGGTATATCAATCTTCTTCTCATATGTAGAGACCTCCATATTTTTTTCAAACAAAAATGTTGTATTTTGAGCTTGTTAATTTGTACTTAAACTGATAATGTCTTTCATTGCTTATAAATATCCCCTTTCGTTGACTTTCTTTACTTGTGATCTTCTTACCACCATAGGCATGTCATAATCTAAGCTTTCCTTACTTGTAAACTATATTGATCTTGATTTGACTTTCTTTGCTTGTAAATTATTTTGATCTTGATTTGGCTTTCTTTGCTTGTAAATTATTTTGATCTTGATTTGTTTATCCAATATGTTGCAATACCTATTCTCTTTGGGTTTCAAGATTAACTTCATTTACCAATGTCAATTTCACTTTGGGGTAAATGCCATGTACATTGCATAGAAAAGTGATAATAGAAATACTTGAGGTCTACATAAAGTTAGACTTTTTCTTTCAATATAAAAATTTTCATGATATGAAATGCGTCTCACATTGAAGTGATTTGCGTGTTTTGAACACAATAATGACCTCAATTGGCTAGTGGAGGCCAAGATCGAGCATAATGTATGATTCTATTAGTTTATCGGTTTGTCAAGTTTTAGGTCCCCACATCTCCGCTGGACCATTAAGGGACGAGATAACAAGTGGAGTCCCCACTTGCCCTGAATCTAGTCAGTGCAGTTGTGTTTCACTAACACCTTCCAGTTGTGACTCGCGAGTCTACATGTTCTGTTGTTGATGACGTGATTCATGTTATTTGACTAATGTTGTTGCTCCTCCATTTTTACAATATTTTATAAATCAGTGAAAGATTCGCTAGTTTTTACAACTTTTTTACAATGAAGTGAAATATTCACCAAGATTTTACAATATCTTATAACTTAGTGAAATAATCATCAATATTTTACAACATTATATAATAAAGTGAAAGATTCGCCAATTTTTTATATATATACATATTATATTATTGATAAAATTGCCTTCAAATTTTCCTATATATTAGAGAGATTCACCCATTTTTTATATATATAAATTTAGGGGTTCTTAAAATCATCCTTGATTTGTCCTATTACATTTTTGTCCTTTACCTTTGTATTTTAATTCTCTAACCTCTCTCATGTCTTATTTATCCTCTTCTTTATTCTTTTGTCCTCTTAGTTTTTGGAATGGTTTGTATTCCCCCCCCCCACACATATATATATATATATATATATATATATCTTCATATGTTTATATGAATGATTTGACTTATATTAGTAATTTGAGTTTTAAATTAATTATATTTTAATAATTTTTATTTTTATATTATTTATTTTTGAGTAATTTTAGTCCTTGGATTTTTGAATTCTATTGTTTTTTTTATTAATATTAATAAGATTGACCATATTGTCTTTAATACTCACTCATTATGATGGACCATGTTTGATTGGTCCTAAATTTCTAGAAATAACTCAATCATTATGATGGACCATGTTTGATTGGTCCTAAAACAGGGACTAATAAGGGTGCTCTCCACCGAAAAGCAAGGCGGCACCGAAGAGCAAGGGGGTGGGTGCAATCAAACAAACATTTAATGTTATTCGCAAACTAATGCTAAGCGAGTAATAGCATTAACACAAATCAGTCTTTTTTTTACCAAGTTGATAGTGAAACTTAGGATATCATGATGTCCAAAAAGATACTAGCCTCGAGAAGAGGCCAAATAAGAGTTCCAATTGTCCAATTGGTTGAAAGAACGGTGGGCAAATAGATGTCAAATGAACACTGACAAATAATTAGAGAAAACAATTGGGTTATAAATGATTCAATGCAAACTTAGGACTAATAATTTATATTCGTTTTGTTTTGCGTGCAAAATAATTGAAAACGACGGCAAGGCCGTTCATAGAGTCCCTGCTAGCCGATGGCAGGGACTAATAACGATGGACCATGTTTGATTGGTCCTAAATTTCTAGAAATAAAAATTTAATCAGAATAACACTTTCAAAATAATGATTTATTTAGTGTTTGAAGTTTTTTTTAATATATATATTATAATTAAAAAATTCATTTTTTATGGATTGTGAGGATTGATTTTTAGTAAAATATAATCTAATATATTACAAGTCTTTACAAGTCTTTAACCACCAATAAGAAAGATAATTAGTAACCTAATGGATCTCAAGGTTAATTGAGCTAATCCTTTCGACTTATCTATACATGTTTCCTCCTAAGAGGTAATAAGTTCAAGTGTTGCGTGGCATTGTATACCTATCGAGGTTGGTAAGTCGAAATGCCCTTTTGCTTATGCATTATGGCAATTTACAAATGTTCATGAATTTGTTGTCTGGTTATATATATTTGAACAATAAACCAACACCAAAGACCTTGATCTCCAATTAGGCTCCAAACACATTTGACAACCAACCAATGCATTGCTAAAAAGATGGTGTTCTTCAGTCCCTAGCCCACCATATCTTTTAGAATTGCAACGAGTATATAAGCAAGTAAGAGGTGGCGGATAGGAAGTTACTGAGAAGCAAAATACGGAGGTGAAAACTGAGAGGTTGCAGGAATCAAAAGTTGGATTGGTAACGGATCGAATCACCATCGAACCCGAAATGTGGATATACAAGTCAGCGACAACGTTGCATTAGAAGTAAGTTTTCAAACTTTTAAGATAAAATCTCCTAAACACTATATGCTTTTGTGATTACTTTTGCATCTTGTCAAAATAGTTTTTTTTTGGTTGGCAAAGTGGTGGAACCCCCTGACTAGCAGGGTTGCCATTGGCTAAGTAACCACGAACCAAGGGCATCTAAGCCGTCAAAATCACCCGGGGATCTCACCCGGCCTGGACTGCACCAACCCTTAACATGGTTGGATTTTTTGGTATCCGACAGGATTAGAACTGGAAATCTTTCAGCTTAGGGGGCATCTTAACTATACCTCGCCACCAACTGTTCTACATCTCGCGGATGCATCTCGTCAAAATAGTTGCTTTGCTATCACGAATGCTTTGGAATTCACATAAGTTCAAATGAAGTCTTACTACCTTTTTTACGAGAAAATGAATTCTTACTTCTTTTTTCACGAGAAAATGAACTCTTACTTCATATTTGGACCAGTTAGCACAAATAAATTAATATAGAATTACAGGTTGCTTTTTCATTGTCCATAAACAATTCCGCGTTATCAAACTTTTTGTTTAGTTGAAACAATTTCGGCCGATGTCGATAAATGAACTAATAATTACAACTTCAACTTTTATTACTCAGTTTTAAAATTAAAAAAGCTCCTCTCCTACAGGTACACGATATACAATAGAATGAGAGATGAAAAGCATTGTTCCCAACCTTTCATATTATTGGGTTGAAATGGAAAAGTATACATTATTTTATGTTGAACTTTGTGTATTATTGGGCTGGTTACATATGCAAATATTTTATGAGATGATGATTAAATGTTTTTTATTTTATTTCAGTGTATGTTAAATTTTTAACAATAATGCAAACGAGGACCTAGCACTTCTTGGTTGGATTTTTTTGGGAATTGGGTCGACACCAACTAGAATAAGCATTGGAGAGGGTGGATGTCTTGAAGTTGTTTAGTCCAGCAGTTCTGGAGGTTCTATGTGGGTAAGGGAAAGAATAATTAATTGGTCTCGCTCTTCGAACACTTAATGCTCAATCTCCAGAGGGGGAGAGCATCTTCGATCCTTGAGCGGATTCTACAATCACACCAACTTTCACAAGGGATTGGACATTGGTTTACCTCGAACAGATAATGCTTTTTAATTAAATCAATCACATCACCTTCTTGAAGCACTAAACTTAACAGGCATTCACCGTTCATAGCCTTTCCTTACTATCTCGTGAAGAGATTGTTCATACAGATAGAGTTGCCACATTCATAGCTTTGCCTTTCCTTCCTTGTTCATAATGTAAGTTATGATGTAAGAGGAGGATGCGACGACGATTGGAAGTAAATACGGAGGTGGCAGAAGGAATGTATCCAAAGGATACTCCATAGAAAGGCAGCAAAGACATTTGGAATCAATCCTCATCATTTGCATGGAGATTGGAAGTAGATGCTAATAACACTAGGTAGGTCCGACAATAACAAATTTGGATGGCAAGCAGGTGGCAAGTGGAAAAGCGAGGCATTCTAGACAAAGTAGGGACACATTTCTCCATGAATAATGCAACATATTAGTCATTACCTACAAAAGTATTACATCCTATCTATCAATTCCTTCTTAACGTTCAATGCTAAAATTTTAAGTGGCTCTTCCATAGTTGTTTCTGAACTAAAGGATTGCATTCATGAAACTGGATACACAACTTTGTTGGATATCATTTAGCAACTGTTAAACTCACAACATTGTTTTCTGCCGAGAAGTTACAACGAAGATTTGCAGAGACATTGTTGCTAGCCATGGGGGATTCTTCTGTAACATGACAATACAGTGAGGAGTTTTAGATACAAGAAAAAACATGTACCATGCGGTTAGGAGTTTTAGATAAAAGAGAAAACATGTACCAAGTTCATGTTCAGAGGCTTGCTTTGTGCTTGCTTCCTGTAATGCTTTAGTGTTTTATTGTTCATTTCAGTGCTCTGACACCAGATGGTACGCTATGGAAAATATTACTACCTTCATTCATCCATTCTTAGTTATTTTTCCAATTAATCAAACTTCACAAATTTGTATCTAATTCGTTGTAATGACTGCATGGACATGATTTCAATTAGAATCCCTGTTGGTGTTCAATGCTATTGATTTGAATTATGTGTAGCTTGAATTAAACTTTATTATATTTTGTTGTAAATAACTTAGAATAAGATTTACAGATTATGCAAAATTACATTGCTTGGATGTCTTGTAAGTAATTTTTGGTTGCAACAACCATGTTTAGTAACACTGTTGTCAATTATATGAATATCAATGCTTTTTGCATACACCATTGAAGCGGGATTTAGCTTCCTTCTTTGCTCTATTTTGAAGGAATGAAGCGACCATTTTTTGTGTAGCAATGTGTCATTCATAATTTGTTTTTCTATAGAGCCGGTTTATCTAGCTATGGCTATACAACATATTTAGTGCTACTGCCAGGGCTTCCACAACATGTGTGACGTTCCTTGCCCCAACTATTACAATATTGGGGAAGTATTAAAAAAGAGGGGGAGCATTAGCTTCAAGAGTGACAATTTCAAAGTTTTGGAAAGTATTATAGTGTTGTAAACATGCATAAGCCTAATTGATTGTTAAAAACCAGCGAAGGAATTGTATGGTGAGCTATTAATAATCTCTTTTGTCATAATTTGTTTTGCGTGGATGTATATATATCACTATCTATTTGTCTATGTTTTACCTAGAGGTGACAAGGAAAGGTAAAGGGACGAAAGTTCATCTGTGGGCTAAGTGGAGGTTGGCCGTCGATGTTGGTCGTGAGATAAGCGGTGGCTAGATGAAGCAATGATGGCCATTATTAAAGCATGTACACATTAAAAGATGAAGTGACGATAGCCTTTATTAAAGCATGTAAACATTAAAAGAGGCCTTTCTGATATAGAGAATACCACCCAAGTGCAACACTAAGAGTATCAATTATTGAATCAATTGTATGTCATATAATTTTATTTTATTTTGAAAAATAAATAAATCAAATAGATTTCTAATGTAGAACTTAGACTAATCGAAAAATAACTTTAATCACTCGATGAACTAATATAAACTCAAGGCATAACCATTACGTTCAACGGGTATAATAAAGAGAAGATATATATATATATATATATATATTTTTAATGACTTACAGCTTCATTAAGAATTAATTCACTAAAAACAAACTTGTTAAAAGTTAAATTTAAAATAGGGTGAAAATAATAACATCACTCCCGTCAAATACCTACCCACCAAATTGATATATAAAGAAACATATAAACATTTCAATTTTTATGAATCCCAATTAGATACATTCAGCGATTTGAAACCTTTGAACATTCAATGGTTTGAATCTTCCCTTCAAACTTCATTCAATTCAAGCATCTGGTGTGGGATCCCGCCATGGTCTTCGCCGATTGAAACCTTTGAACATTCAATGATTTGAATCTTACCTTGAATTTTCAATCAGTTGCTGCATCTGGTGTGAGATACTGTCATGGAACAAAGAGGTCTTCGCCGATGGGACGCTCGAAACCCTGCCAGCCGCGTTGACAGCAACAGATGCCGTCCCCGCGTTAAGGGGTCAATGATCTACTTGCATACGCGGAGGGGACGCTCGTAACCCTCCGAGCCGCGTTGATAGCAACAGATGTTGTTCTCATGTGAAGGGGTCAATGGTCTACTTGTACCCCTCTGGGCGGGTTTTCTATGGGTGGTTGATTGCCTTCCTCTTCTCAAAACTGTGTGCAGTCATATTTTCTTTTATGAGAGTACCCACTTGTTTTTTCTGAAGGCTTTATCAACTGCTTTACTGTTTAGAAACAATGGAGACTCTTACAAACGAGCAGTTATTCGAGTTCGAAGAGGCCTTCCGCTTGATCGACAAGGATGGAGACGGTTAGAATCCACAAATCCCTTTAATTATTTGTTTTTGCCCATATATTTTGGATATGTGCTTCTTCTGTAAGATTGGGAAGATTCAGCGTGTTAGTTTTCTTTGGGTTTGAAGTTATGTGTTTGTTTTTGACCATATATTTTGGATATGGGCTTCTTCTGTAAGACTGGGAAGATTCAGCGTGTTACTTATCTTTGGGTTTGAAGTTCTGTGTTTGTGTACATCGGTATTTTGGAAAAAATGTTTTTTTATAAGTTGAATGAGGATTTTTTAAAGAAAACTTTGTGGGAACTGAATATGCAATGGATACTTTCCCTCCTTTGTGAATTTCTAATAAACTCACCTTTATGAAGAGCATCCGTTGGTGTGGACAAGTAAATCTCAGCCAGAGGGATTTAGGTACATGTGGGTGGATAATATGTCACAAGTATGATGAACTTGGGTGGGATAGCATCTCTTCTTAACTACCCAAGTTATATTTAATTGGTAGAATGTTTAGAAACATCACATCTCATTCTTAAGCATTTATGTAAGAGTAAGATTGTTGATATATTGCCAACACCAACTCGATCCATGAGGGGTAAATATGTCACGAATAAGGTAAATATGTCACAAATAAGGTTTGAAGTTGTATAAGGAGGTTAACAATTTCTCCTTTAACCTGTATGTTTAGTTGCATGGGTTCATACCTGATACCACTGCCCCTTGGCATTGATATGTCAGTGCTAACAAGGCCTGGTTGATCCTAGGGGAATTGGTATGCCAGTGCTAACAAGGCCTGGTTGATCCTAGGGGAATTGGTATGAGCCCATGCAACTAAACATACCACTGCCCCTTAGGATTGGTATGTCAGTGCTAACAAGGGCTTGTTGATCCAAGGGGAATTGGTATGAGCCCATGCAACTAAACATACCACTGCCCCTTGGGATTGGTATGTCAGTGCTAATAAGGGCTGGTTGATCCAAGGGGAATTGGTATGAGCCATTCTTCATCATTAGCCTCATAAAGAGAAGGAACAATCATATCTCGTTCCACGTGGTCTTCATCATTCCTGCTTAAGGTGACTGAAACTCTTAATCCCAAATAGTGTCAAATTCTGGCTCAACCTGAGTAACTTTATCAAGCTATTCTTTCTCGTTGCAACGTATAGAGACAACGCTACCTGGTCTCGAGGAATCATAGAAAGGTGGACCCATAAATGTCCAATAACCACCGTCCTTAGAATTCATGTCATTATGTTCCTAGAGATCTGATATGCCATAAGGAGTTTCTGTATGTTGGAAGGGAGAACTCATCCTATCTTTCTGTTCTTCAACTAGAACTTCTGGATCTTCATATATAGGACCATCATCATATTCACCTGTTTGGGGAGCTTCATCTATCGTGCTTGAGATATCATCAGTTAGGCCTTGGACAATGGCTGCTTTGACCTGATCCTTGTTTTGGGCTTCCTTAATGAACAAGTCTCTTGCATGCTTGACATGAGGTATCCATTCTTCACGTCGCTTTGAATCCTAGTGGCTACAGAATGTTTCCTCCAATTCTGCAAAGGATTATATCGTTCCTTTATCTAGGCCCACAAACCAGGTAAGGGCCTTTTCTCCTAGGTGAAGGACAAATGATCGCATGTAAACATCTTCTTCTTTAATACAATATTCTGAAGCCAAAGTCATAAACCATTCCACATGATGCACGGCATTATCATGGTCACCCTTGAAGGCATGCCAGAATACCTCTGGTAACTCATCTGAATATCCCGGGAAGTCTGATAAATCAAGAGGAGGGACATTTCAGTAGCAGTTGGATTATCAGGATCTTTAAATTCAAACGGAATACCATCTTTGATTCCTTCGCTTGAATCATCTTGTGTCTGGTTGCTTCCCAGTGTTTCTTCCCATACACTATCGATCATTGCCTTTCTTTCCTGTTTTTCGACAATGTAATTCCAATCCATGCTGAATGCATCGATGAGCTGACTGAGTGAAGAAAAAAATTTGCGAGGAAAACCCTCTTACCAATTCCCGACAAACAAGTTGTCTTCTAGCTGAAGAGATAGCAGAAATAGCCTCATCTTGATGTCTTCGTGTACGATGTCGCTTGCCTGAAGCAATTGCATGATAGCTTGCACATGTGTTGCTGTATGGTACTTATATTGCTTGAATAATGGGAAAAGTGCCTTCCCACCATCTTGAATGGCATACTTGTGTGGAAATCTTGGAATACGCGAAAAATCCAATATATCTATCCACAGTTCGTAATTAGATGCCATCTCATCAGGCTTCCTTATCTTCAAAGAGCACTTCTTTATTTTTTTTGATTGGAGTCACCACGAGAGACCTGTCACGTTAGTTAAACAAATCTCACCAAAGTACTAAACAAAACAAGGGCGTACCTGATTGATGGGGTGGGCTAAGTTCTTTGTGGAGTCGTTAAATAAGTCTGCAGGTTAGTCCTTTCTATAAATATATGCAATCATATACAATCAAGGACTTCAAGTCTTACCAAAATGTCATTCTTGCCCAAATAAGTCACCTCAATGAATTTGAGGTCTCGGGCAACAACGCCAAAATGTTACTGATTGAAATGGCAGTCCAAACCATCGACAAGCATATGTGGAGAAAGTGACCACTGTCACCTTAGTCACTTCTCCAAAACTTCTTCAGAAATCGAGACCTCCTAGGGGAGAGCCTTATGTAACTCTGAAAAGACACTTAGACACCAAATATATCTCGTATGTGTTTAAGGTTAGTGACCGATGCCTAATGTTTAATCAATGAGTGGGAAAGATGAACATATAAGTGTAGTTAACGATGCATTCATCCGGTTGTTTTAAATGTGGTGACCATTAGGTAGTGTCATACAAAAGTGTAGGATGACCAAATTAGCAGCCAACCACTTGTAATGTAAAATGTCATAAAGCATAATATTATCCACAAGTATAATATATCAGTCCTTTAGACTCATTATCATTACTCTAGTCCCAGACCTTGATTATAAGCAGCATTAACCATTTGGAACAAAGTATGAACAACGGTATACCCAAGTTATCAGCTATGTATCAACATTCATGAAGGTATTCAATATGTGTATTTAGTTGAAACAACTAACACAAGATCCGAAATAGATGTGTATGTGTGCAATCTTGACAACAGTGGTATTATTTGTACCAGTAGTAACAACTTTTTTTTTGTAAGTTCAAGAGCTAATCTATTGAAATAAAGTAATAGTACAGTAAAAAATACAATGCAGAGGATCAATTCTGCATGCAAGAAGTAGCAAAAAAGGAAAAACAGCCTGCCCTTGAGGGGAATTCAGACTTTTACAGACTAAAGGATCCTCCCTGTGAGAGGGAAAACAGATCATAGTAGCATAAAAATTACAGAGTTTGAAAATATAAAACTGAAAAAACACTTCTGTAATGAGCAGGGGAAACCGAACCCCCAAAAGCTCAATCAAAAGAGAGAGTGCATAAACCATAAAACCTGGGTTATGGCTTTGAAGGTGGCTCTTCCTCAATTGGAGTCTCGAAGCCAAATCCTAGCTGAGAGCCTGGTTGGCCTTTCGCAGTGGAGACAGGTGGATTGGCAGAAGCTTGTTTGTCATGATTGTTCGGACTCTTGCCATTGCTGCTGGTGGCTTCATCGCTGTTGGTCTCCTCCTCATTGCTGGAGGGGTTTCCCTTGATAGAAAGAGGCTTCGTTTTCCTGTAATCCGTCGCAATGCTAAGGGCGGTTTTGCCATGCTAGGTGCTGGCCATAGTCCTCTGAGGGTGGGGGAGGCGATTGCTCGATGTCCATGGGAGCAGCCAAGGGGTTTGTGGAAGGAGCGGCTGATGGTGTGACTGAAGGAGCCGAAGGATTGAGCTGGGGGGTAGTAGGACGAAGGAGAAGTCGGGCTAGAAGGTTTTTTATGACCTAGTAGTTGTGCCTACGCTCAATGGTCCTATTTGTCGCTGAGTGAGAGCCTATAAGTTCGTCTTCCCAACTGTTGAATAGTAAATAGAGAGAGACAGGGATTTCCAAATCATAGCCTTTAGAGATGGCTTGGGTGACAAAGCTTGTAGCTTGCTTGTTAGAAATGCCACGGCCTGTAGGACCATGTCTGGGTGTAGCACGATGTCTGCATGGCATTGTTCGTTCAATTAGCAATGCAAGGTAGTGCAGCACCTGTGAGACGACAAACAAACTGAGGGAAGGAGCCTGAGGTCTGTGGCTTTTTCATGTCACCTCCGGAATTGCAGGGTGGCCAATCTCGACAGGAATGAACAGAGGCGAGCAGATGTAGGGTGAAATGAAGAGCAGGTAGCCCTTAACGAGGAGTCGACAACACACTTCCATAGGAGCCATTAAGGTGGCAATGATTTCGCAGACGTAGGCGTGGTACAGGGTGACGGTGGGAGGGTCATGTCCCATGAAGAACTTGGAGCTTGCGTTGTGCAAGTGGAGGCCGTCTTGCGCCTACTTAATGGCAGGCGAGATGATGTCAAGGGAGTGACGTCGGGGGACAACTGTGTGCCTCGACGGTCACTCCTAATTGTTCTTTCGACAATGAGTCACTCGCATTCGGGGACCAGTAGTAGCAACTTAGTATAGGGGACAATTACATGTTAAAACCTGACCTAAATATGTGCATACAACAATGTACAGTAGTGTGTTTCAGTCATCACCCAAAGTATTTATAGCAACACCATAATGTTAGCAGTATCCCATATTGGAATCATATTAAAACAGAGAGATGAGAAGCTTGACCTCTTTGTGCTCATGTTCAACCAACAAATCAAAACATCACCAAGCAAAGAACTTCACCAAAGAATTACCAAAACAAGCTTGCGTTAACCCATAAAAACCTCCTCAAGAGGGGCGGATCTCTCTAAAGAGCCCTAGCAAGGGTAAAACAAATGCGTAGTGTATTATCTCATAAGTTTTTGTCTTTTAAAATGAAAGTGAGGAGATCTATTTATATGATCTCACACTCACTTTTTACAAAATATCTAGGCCTACATGCCTTAAAATAAGTCAACTTGAAATTACAAAATGTCAACTTAAAATTAAAAGAAAATAATAATAAAATATGGCCCAACATAGGCTCAAGGTAGCCTACCTGGAGTATTTGTACCCCCGGGTGCCAAATTACGCTCAAATAAGCGAATCACTCCAAATGAAAGGCTGGAGTGAGCTGGAGGGAGGGCATTATACCCCATCTAACCCCTAGAATGTTGTAAAATCCCTCAACGCCCTCCTCAAAGCATCAAAGGCCTGGCATGGAGGGAGGCTTTCCTCTGAGGAGATAAGGCCAGGGAGACTAGGATCCCACTGACTAAAGGACTAGGAGGGTGTCCAAAGTGGCTGTGAATGGCTACGAGTGTCTCGTAGCTGAAGTAGAGGCCACCAAGGCTCGTAAACAGGATATGGAGCCATGTGACCCAGTGGTCAACCCTTAGGAGCACCGGGCACCAACCCTGAGGTTAAAAACCCCATAGAGGGCAATCAACAGTGCCATTTAGCCATAGTACCCCTAAAGGAGAACCAAAGAGCCCAGCCATGACCACCATTGCTCGACAACGCCCCTCCTGGTTGAAAAATTTGGCTCTCTCTCCCAGGGGTACACCTGAAGGTGTGCTGGGTACAGGTGCAACATAACACTATTGACCCGACTTACAACGGAGGTTTTACCTCAAGACTCTTACATGACCAAGTACATCAATGTCATCTCTGAAAGGAGGAATAACATCTCTGAAAGGAGGAATAATAATAATACAATAAAAGTACAATAGAATATCTTTCGAAGTTACATTTCTTTAACAACTTATTTTTAGCTTGAATAACATCTTTGAAAACTTTGACCAACTCCATTATTATGAAGAGAAAGATTGCCGATTTTTAAAACTAGATCAAGATTGCCAAACTTTGATCTTCTTCGTTGAAGGCACTTCAACTTGCTGTTAGACCACACCCTGATGGAACTTTCCTTATTGAATATTATTCTTTGGTGCTTAGATGGTTTTATTTGGGGGTGTAAGTTATACTATTATACAACATTGATGCTCGTTTGCAATTATTTTAAAGGACACATGGCATTGATAAGAAGAGGAACACAGAACAACACCCCCGCATTATCACACACTACTGTTGTGGCTGTAACACCCCTAGCCTGAACCCTTAGTCTAATCATGTAACTAATGGACTATGAATGTCCAAAGAGGTTGAAACTTACTGTATTTTGTAGTTATTGATATTAAAAATCTACAACTGGCCATGGTTGAGGCACAATGTTGAGAAGATTGGGGACTCATGTATTCATTAGAGAGATGGTAAGGGGGTTGTAGATAGCCTAGGGGGCTATGTATGACCTTGCTATAACCTCGAGTACCTAAAAGAAAACTTTATGTCCCTAAGTAAGTCTAAACATCTTTAATTAACCTTAAACCTGATTTAGGGGTTAAGTGAGGGTTAAAAGGTGATTAAGTGGGGGATTAGTTGTATTTGACATGCATTGCATGGAGAAGGAAGTTCTCATGCAAAAAGTGGAATCGGACTTTGAAGAGAGCCCATAACGCAAATCAGAGTGTGCAGTGTACAGAGAGCGAACGCAGAGAAGTGAAGCCAAGGAAGAAAACCACAGGAGAGAATGTTAATTGGGAATTGTTGGTTAGACTGTGAATTCATGTTTGAAACCTGAGCGAACTTTCCCAATTGACTGTTATGTAGAGGTGTTGGGCTGGTTAAAATCTAGAGTGCTTAAACCTGTACCTGCGAGTTAAATTGTTGTTGTAGCCATGACCTTTTTTGCCTCTGGTTGCTCCAGTGAAATGGAAAATGTTGCATGCAGTTAACTTGGTGCAATTTTGAGCATTGTGAATAGTGTATTGTGCCACCTGTTGTGTTTTCAGAAGGAAGCTAAGAGAATGAATTGCATTATTTGACATGGAATTGGTAGTGAGCCAATTATCTTGATTGTCCAATGAGAATTCCGAGAACCCTGAAACTGATGAGTAGTTTAGCTAGTGAGTACATGAATCTCAGCTCGAGAATGTTTATTCTACTGAGAGATATATGAGCAAAATTGCCTACGGTTGGGTGGAGTGTGGATGCCACAAAGCCAATTGCTAGATATCTTGATTTCAAATAAGTATCATTATTGAAGCATTTGATGTTATGTTGTAATGCTAATTCATGCTTGGAATTAGGTTTATTGTTTCCTGTTTCTCACTCCATGTATGAATTATGCTTGAAGAAATTGCAATAATTCTGCTGGATTCCTAAGTGTATACAAAATTATAGTTGCAGAAATTTAAATGGTTAAAGATAAAGGAAAATTTCATAACTTTATGTTTTTTGAATTGATAAATGTTTAATGAGACAAACTGAATGTTGTTTTGGATTGTTAATGTTGTTTGGGTCAATTGTAAGGTAAATGCTTTGTTTAAGAGTTGTTTAGTTGTAAAGGCTGGAGCATGCTAATGCTTTTTAAGTCTGACAGTTATTAAACCTTATTAATTTTCCGTGTGTTTGGAAATAGACAAATAACAAGTTCTCTATTGTTAACCAATTTGTTGTTTAAATTTAAAATTGGATAGTTGTATTGCTCAGATGAACCATGATTGTTGTTTTGGTCTTGAAACTGTTATGATGCTAAAAAGACTTGTAATCAGATGGATTCTTTCATTAATAGAAAAGTAATCCTTGTTTGATGAATTGTTACAATTTTTCAATTGTTGAAAGCAATGGAATGATTAACTGTAGATTGTGGAAGTGCCTAACTGGACTAAGTTTCAGTGCCGTGTTGAGGTAGAAAACTTGTTAAGTTTCAAACCAAAACAATTAACCTTCAGTCCTAAATCACGCCTTAGTCGTTTCCTTGAGACGACTAAGTGTTTAACCTTTGAAATTAGTGGAGTTGTTACCGAGATTTTAGTGTCGAAGTTTCGATGTTGACGTGTCGACATATTAAATATTAATGTATTTACATGTCAATGCAGAGAATGCGATCCCGAGGTGTCGATGTCGGGATCGCCTTGTCAATTGGGAATGTGTTTCCATTTAATGCTGATGTTCGAGGTTCGACCTTGGAAGACTTGAGTTTCGAGGTTGGAACATCGGTGTCGGAATGATAGATTTAGTGCGTCTAAAATGTGTGTCGACTTCTTAGCTCCGACATGTCAACGTCAGGAAAGTCGGGATCACATCAAAGTTGTTTTATTAAGAACCCGTTGAGTGGTGCTGACTCCAACTTCTGATGTTGGAAATGTTAGAAAGGCATGGTAAAGTCGGGAGGGTGGAAATAAGTCGTTGGGACTTATATTAATGCTATTTAATTAACTGATTAGCTTAATTTAATCATTAAATAAGAATGCTAACCTATAATTAACTACGCTTCCACAATTTTATTAGATTGGTTATGGTTAGTTTCCACTAAATGGTTGTTGTATTGAGGTACTTATTGTGCTTCCATATTATTAATTAGTTAGCCTTTGTAGCGCTCTATGTATGTTTTTAGCTACAAATTTGTTATATGTGTAGTTGTGTAACAAGTGGGTGCATTGCAAAAATCACCTTACCATGAACCATGCCTTAAAAGACTTTGGTCAATTGTATTATTACGGGGAACAAGTCTAGGCCATCATTGTTGCAAGCGTTCCAAAACTGGTTGCTAGACCACAACTTGATGGAAATTTCCTTACCATATATTATTGTTTGGTGCTTATGGTTTTATTTGGGATGCAAGTTATATTGTTCTCCAACCATGATACTCATTCCAAATTAATTGTAAGGGAACATAGCACCGATTGTAAGAGCAGCATATATTTTCGTGGCATGTTTTACGTTTTTCTTGTTCCTCTGCTTCACTTTCCACGACCCTTAGATTCGTTGATCACTTCCATGCATTGAAGGCTACTGATGATTGTTGTCGGCGAGGTTACATGATTCGTTTGTGCATAAGGTAATTGTCAGAAGGATCTGGTGCGTGTTTATTAGAATTCAGAAATTTCATGGCTGAGGTTACATGATTCATGTGTGCATAAGGTAATTGTCAGAAGGATCTAGTGCGTATGCAACAATTGTTTGAAATTAGAAATCAGAATTTATTCAAAAACTTCAGGAACGATTGAATGAAAATTTACATTCTAAACATCTAGATGCCAAATATGACATGCCATATAAAACACTCACATAATTTATGTTTACATAATTTAATAAAGCAAAAAAGGAAGATACGGTATCTTCGCAGATTCAATATCTCATGATTCATGAGTGATATTAATATGTGAGGATATGATATTAATATATCAAAATTACAAAAACTGAGTTTTTCTAGAATGCTTGAAAGTCCAGTAATCTTTCTCTTCATCATCATAGTCTGCCGCCTCCACATCTTTCAATGGAACATCATCTAATTTGTGTCTCGATTGAGCATAAGAGGCATTGCTAATACCCTGGTTAAAAAAACTAGCAGTCATCAAAGGAAGTATTAGAACCTCTCATAACTGACCTAGGCGAGCTTTCCTCATCCTCAACACGAAAAGGATCATTGGAAGAAGAGCTAACGGGAGGTTATCCATCGAGCATTCAGGGGTATCCAAATCCCCATCTCTAGAATTTACATCTCACAGCTTTGAAGGCCCATCTCTATAATCTTTCCTTTGATCTAGAGATATGGCAAAGATTTAAGTGANTGGTCATTTGCGAAAGAACTCAAGATGTAAGTGTTTTCGATTTTGGAGCTTTAAAACATGTTATAACCATCATGTAATGGACTCCATAGTTTCCCAAGTGCATTTACATTTTCAAGTGCACCACTTCCTATGTTATATGTAGTAAACTGGTTCTTTAACTTAGAGAGCTCCATCGAATCATGATAAATCTTAGAAAATTCTGCTTTGAATTCATCGGCCACCTCCTTATCTTTGTTTGGAGCCTACCTCTTAACCCAATTTATCCATGTAATACTGATCATCATAGTGCTTTGGGTTCAAAGGTGCTTGCCAAAGAGTGCAAATGGGTATTGTGTTTGTCCCATCTATTCATAATTATATACTATTATATACTTTATGGTGCCATATGGAGGAAATTTTTAATTTCTTTCAAACATACATGTGCCTCGAAAAGCTCCATTGTATAAGACACATTATAAAATATTGCTTTATGTCCAACGACTACTTCATTGTCTTTGTTTAGAGCCTTCTTTTTACGTCAAATTTCGCCAAGCAAGATTCATCAAAGTACTTTGGGTTCAAGCTGTAGCCAAATAATTCAAATGGGTTTTGCATTTATCCCAGCAACTGATAATTAGATCCTATATGGTGCCATACAAACAAATCTGCTAAATTCTTTGCAGCATATGTTCTACACCCTCAAATGTCTCCCAGCATAGGCATATCCAGAACACAAAGTTACAAGAAATCAATTAGTGGCTCCAATTTAGAAAGAGACAACTCAATCTGCCCCTACCAAGACTTTTGGAGAATGCTAGTTCTGATGTGTATTGCTTATTCAGTGTTGGATCATTTCCATGTTTTCCACTGTGGACCAACCACCATGAAGGACAAAGCAGCCCTCATGTCCCATAAACATTGAATCATGACATAATGGAATGAAATGCAAATTTGGTTTCAACATTCTTTAGAAGTTAGAACTTGCTAAATTGTTTGTACATTGTTGATGCATGTTAGTGATTTGTGATAAGAAAGCTATATTTATTTTGCTTCATCGCAAAGTTTTTTCATCCATGCAACTTCAACTACACGAGCTTTGAAAGCAAGATTTAAACTACGAACCACACATGGAGTTCAGTAAAATATGGTCATACCTTCTCTTAATAATGTCACCAACAACTTTGCATGACTGTGCATTGTCTCTGATGACTTGCACGACGTTTGAAGGGCTCATGATCTCAATTTCTTTTCTAATTCACTCAACAATCAAATTCTTTTGTAATTCGTTTAGCAATCCTTTCACTCCTCTTCTCCTCACGTGAAGTATCTATTTCTCTAAGAAGTATAAGCCTGAATTAGACATGGCTATCAAATTTATCAATGGCGTATTGTCCATTTAGTCAAGTCATTTGAAATAATGGAGATCCCACTGGCACACCAATTGGAGTGCACTGGTTCCAAAGACTTTCCAAGTTTCCACAATCAACTTCTCCTTCCGTAGAAGGGTGGTGTGTACTTTTTCAATATTTGGCCCCTTGTGATCGTTGGGCACTTCGTTCTCTGCTTTTAGGATGCCTGTCCATTGTAGAGACGGGACTGCATTGCAGGGAATCTCACATGCATATATATGGCATGGGAAACTCTTGGATTTTTCTCTTCCCTCCTGCCATAGTCAAACATTCTTGCCAATGTTCTGGTGTTCAATCTCCTTTGGCTTCTTCAATGATTAAACCTTGATGTCCCTTTCTCGAACCTGGTAGTGGATGCTTGCTGCCCCTCCATTCTTCCTTGGCCAGCTGTGCATCATCATGCTCTTTTTGAAATTGTGTAACATCCTTCTGTGTGACAGACTTACAAAACTCAACTCTATTATTAGGAATTCAAAACAAATGGGCTTTGACCCTTTGACTGGGATTTTTTCGTATTTAAAAAAAATGCTTTTATTCAGGTAACATTTCCTTCACTTCCGGAAATAGATCTGACAGCAAAAGTTGCCGTATCCTAGAAATTCCAGTACAGATTGGTGAATACCAAATTTCTGATTCACATCAGAATTCCTATTGCAGGAAAAGTTTCCCATACTGCCAGAAACAGTTCTGACAGTAAATGCTGCCAGATCGTAGACATCCCGATGCAATTGCCAAATCTGCATAGGAAATCGGTTTGCCACCCTAAGGTGGTGATTCTAGTGATAGTTGTTGTTGGTAGCACTCGTGATCTATTTCTTATTTTGGCCACGGGGGGTTTAATCTGTGTATTTTTAATATTAGCTACTTTTAGGCTTTAGCTATTTTCATGGGAGGAAAGTTATTCAACGGTAGTATTTAACAAATTAAAGATCTATTTTAGTCTCCAATCTCCAATTTTGTAGCAAACTTGTATTATAAATATCCATTCTTTAGTATAAAAAAAGATCACAGTTTTGAAGAAGATACCCTCTCTTTCTCATGCTGCCACTGTGCCTGCATTAGTTGACAAGTTAACCTAGAGGAAGAGACTTCTGGTATTTTTGGAGTCAACATTATCTTTCACTTTGTTATCATGTAACTTATATGTGACTGGGAAATCTCTCAACCCACTAGCACCATCTAGATGGCAACAAAGGTTGGATATCATTGTCATCTCAACACACAAATTCTCACATTAGGCTTAACTCCCTAATCCAAAGCCAAGGGGTATTCCTAATGAATTATATTTTATGGTTTAGACGGGAAGATTTATCAATTTAGAGTTGGCTAGACTAAATATAAAAATATGAGCAATGAGATAACTTGCACTTGTAAAAACTTAAACATCATAAAAAAATTAAAAATAACAATATGTGCTTTAAACTGACCGATGAATCCAAATAAATACTGCTCAATAAATTAACAATAGATTCAAAGGAGATGCTTCTAATAGATGTGAAATATAGAGCAAGAAGCATACACAAAACTAATTATTCATCCACAAATGAATAAACGAATTAGATGTATCAATTAACAATAAGTTCAAAGCTTATGACAAGGTTTAAGGTAAGGCTTCTAGAGCTTGCAATAGGTTCAAGGATGAGTAGCTTAAGTTAAATTGGAAAAATCCCTTAATCATCCAACAAATCTGAATGTAAATTAATAAAGAATGTAAGACACTTTCAGATTTATAAAGTCAAGCCATCAAGAAATAATAAATGAACTACATAAAGTGTTTAGACTGATTTAAAATTGACAAGTATAACCATAACTTAGATGAATTCAATCGCAAGATAAATAAATAAGTAATATTGAATATACATCCAACTAAATTAATTTAGTGATTATGCTTAAGGGAGAGTGGTTAAAGCCACTAATATTTCCTCTTATGTTTTATGCTTAAGGGATAGTGTTTAAAGGCACTAATATTTTCTCTTTTGTTGAGTATTTACTCAAGTATTGGAATTAACAAGATAACCAAATCTGGAAATGTAAAAATTGTAGAAATACAAAGGTATTTTTCTAGAATTAATATGCTAAGTAAATCATTAGAAATGTACTTGTAAGATAAGTGTTCTATTTAGCTAAATCTTGAAGTAGAAAATAAATTAATTTGCTGGAATTTATTGCAGAAATGTAATTCATAAAATAATGATAAAAAATTAGATACTTAGAGCTACCAAATCTGGTTTAAGTGTAAACTCTAGATTGCATAAATTTATTAGTTACTTCAATTAAATGATAAATTAACCGTGATATACAAGAAATAACTACGAAATCTGAACTTGAAAGATAAGCAAGTGAAAGAACAAATTAGATTTACTTATTATGCAGGTCTTTTTTTAAGATTATTATCTTTAAAAAATGAAGGCTCGAAGAGACAAACCTGAAATTTGAGATATGAAACTCTTTAGATGCAAATTGCAGATTTGAAACTTATACAAGTTAGTCAAAATAAAATGTATTTTGCACTTTAAACTCAAAGAGTAACTAATAAATTTGAAGCAAAGATATGTTTATGATAAATATTCAGACTTACTTTATATCTAGGCATAAGGTATTGAATAGAAACAATTAGATCTATTCTAAGTGAAGCCTATTATAGTTTTTGCCTTAGGGTTAGTAGATTTCGCCAAGAGAAAGAACAATGTTTGTTTTAAATTAAATGGATGGTTGTAAGGAGATATTAATGCCAAATACCAAGGGTAGTGGAGTCACCTTAGAATAATCAAGAGGCCTTTGCTTGAAGATGTCACAAAGGAAATGAGATTGCTCTAGGCTAACCTCAACTCACTAGATGTATTAGAGGACCTAATGCAATCATATAGAGAAAGAGAGACTCTCTCCTTTACTTCCTTTTTTAGGTGTACCCTATACAAAGGGAGTATGGTGGAGGAAAATTTTAGGGGTGAAATTTAGCACATGGGCTAGACTTTTTTTCCAAAAAAATATTTCGCCTATTTGCCTTTTTTTCAAAGATGATTTGCTCAAATTCCGTGGGATAGTTTTTTTTAATCTAAAAATCGCCAAAATTGTCCAAAAACTATATAAAGTCCTTAGAAATTTGAATATTTTTGAAAAAATCGTTAAAGATTTTATGGTTGCAAATTTAAGAATCAGTAAGATTCGTCAAAGTTTCCTTTAGTATGGCACCATTCGAATCAAATAACAATGCAAAAAATAGCATCCCTTTAATGTACAATAACAATTGCATCTATGATAGACTCATAGTGATTAACTTACCATAAATTCAATCCAACTGGATAGTACTATCTCTTTAATGAATCAAGATAAAAAATAAACTAGACAATACTAGCATATTACTTTTAATAGTTAAGTGCAATAACAATATCAAAGCCACACATGGAAGAGAAACTCCGAGTCTTTACTTCCAAAGCTGGATGCTCTTGTGTACAACAACCAACTAAAGAAATGAGAGAGGAAGTCTCTTTATATAGAACTTTAGACTCAACTTCCATCTCATTAAAAAATTATTTTCTCGTAACAAACCCTGGATCTAGCCTAGAAAAACTAAAGTAAGACTTACTTTCTTCTTGACATGGTAAAACAATGACTAAAATATGGAATATGATTCTACCAAACACTTTGACAAGTCAAAGAAAGAGGGTGAATTGCTTGGAAAGGGGGGAGAATTGGTTAAAGGAGGGACAAATTGGTTAAACGAGGCAATCTCTTAGAAGAAAACGAAGTGTGGAAAAAATGCGGTGTGGATTTTTTAAATAGGAGTTCTAGATTTGCTAACTTTCTCAGTATCTACTGAATATTCTATTATACTCACTTTTTGTGACTACTCTACATCTGATGGTGTTGAGATGACACAAATTTGAGCACTCAGACAAAAGATAACTGCTCTCAAAGCTAAGGTATGAGTTGTCCAAGGTGTGGTATGCATGGATATACATGAAACTGCATAAAAATATGGTGAGGGTGGAATGGGTTTAAAATGTAATTGAGAAATATAACATCGAACTTGTGTTTTGACTACCAATGCACCTTAATTATCATTTAACCATGTGCAAGAGGGACTTCTAAGACTCTAGGCTTTAACTGGCATTACATAAGTATCCATGGTGACTCAATACATGAGATGTGATACACTACATTCATTCTATAGGGCTTAGGAGCTCAACAAGGAGGGACAAATTGGTTAAACGAGGCAATCTCTTAGAAGAAAACGAAGTGTGGAAAAAATGCGGTGTGGATTTTTTAAATAGGAGTTCTAGATTTGCTAACTTTCTCAGTATCTACTAAATTTTCTATTATAATCACTTTTCGCGACCACTCTGCATCTGATGGTGTTGAGATGACACAAATTTGAACACTCAGACAAAAGATAACTGCTCTCAAAGCTAAGGTATGAGTTGTCCAAGGTGTGGTATGCATGGATATACATGAAACTGCATAAAAATATGGTGAGGGTGGAACGGGTTTAAAATGTAATTGAGAAATATAACATCGAACTTGTGTTTTGACTACCAATGCACCTTAATTATCATTTAACCATGTGCAAGAGGGACTTCTAAGACTCTAGGCTTTAACTGACATTACATAAGTATCCATGGTGACTCAATACATGAGATGTGATACACTACATTCATTATATAGGGCTTAGGAGCTCAACAACATATGGCAGAGGGACTAAAAATGTGCTCCCACTTTGGAGGATTTTACAAGTGAAAAAATTACATTACATTCATTCAAAGGCTTAGGTGCTCAACGACATATGGCAGAGGGACTAAGAATGTGCTCCCACTTTGGAGGATTTTACGAGTGAAAAAATGTCAAAGGATTTTACGATTGCGAAGATCGAGATCTTCCTCAATAAATAAAAACACTCAAGAGTCACTTGTCTTAGTACAACCATCATAGTCGGGCTAAGTATTCATTATAACTTTCATTACAACTGGCTAACATTTCACTTACAAGGTTTTTTACATATTATATCCATGGGCAATTGACACAATGATGATAAGTTTTTTTACATATTATATCCATGGGCAATTGACACAATGATGATACTTTACAAAAAATAATTGGCTTAGGAAAGCCATTCATTTAGAACTCTTCTGGATCATCATCATCTTTAATCCCTGCATTATCCTTTGAGCAAACATAGGGGTAACACACCCAAAGGTGGACTCTACTATATATCATGGAGCCTTCCCTGCCAATTTGCTTTGTAAACCAAAAGATACATGTTTATTTTGCAGTGGACTACATGCCTATTAAGCGAAATCAATCTCCTTTGAAAGATTGCACCGAAAGATGGGCATTGGTTGCAACACGAAATCGATCTCCTTTGAAAGATTGCACTGAAAGATGGGCATTGATTGCAACGTTGTGTTTTAGATCTAGTAAACTGTTGCCATATTAGCCCATTAGCCTTTGCCATATTAGCCCATTAGCCTTTGCACAGATTTGACTTCAGGTTCATCCACAATGCTTGTCATTTAAATCTACGACTAATTTGTCATAATTAGTTCTGGTCAACTGAAATTGGTCATCAAATTCTACAATATCACGAAGAGTGCTTAAATGATAATGTATTGCACGTATTTTGCAGTTCAGGAATTTAATTCTTCTGAACTGTTGGATGCTACATTCAGCTTATCTTTTTCTGGAGTATTCCATATGTGCTTCTTGTTAGCAAAAAATAATCATCCTTGTGTCTTTCTAGAGTGGGCAGGACTAGCCATGTCCCTTGATTCTTAGAGACGTTGCTCTTGTTTGAATCCTGCCACATGCAGTAACTTTTTCAAAGGCCCAACCATGAAAGTATTGTGTATGACTGAGTATATGACAGTAACTCCTTGAAGAGGATGCCCTTAATATCCAAATACCTGTATATGATATCTTGCAGTTCTTCACGGGTTTATGTCAAACACTTTGAGACAATATAAACGTAATTCAGAGCTTGCAAGAATAATTCTGCTACTGGCGTTGTTGCAGTTCTGACATGAACTTTCATGGGTTTCTATGGATTACAATGAAAAATATTATTTCAGGGCTTGCAAGAATAATCTTCAAACGAGAGTAAGATTCTCAAGTGCATCAGTCTTCAAAAAATCCTGTCTCCAGTAAATTTATGGAAAGCATGGGCAAATCAATTACTTCACTATATGCTATCTCATGACTCATGAGTTATAGAAAAAATTCGTAATTTAAGATGGGCATAAATTTAGTCAGTGCACCTTTCGATTGTTTAAGTATTATTCTGATTTGGAATTATTGAACAACTTTGAAACTTCAATTGTAAGTAATGTTCAATCTGGTTGTGCTCTGGTTAGAGAATTCACATAGTGATGATTTTGTCATGCATTCTTTAACTGCAACGTTCAGCTATTTGCAATGTTCCACGGAGTTTCTGGGGCGTGGGAGCAAGGAAACACACAAAGGGGACGTGTGGAAGCTGCCCCAAATTTTAGGGAAATTTTGGGGAAATGAGGGACGTTGGAGTCATAAAAATTAATTTAAAATATAAAAATGATAAATCCCAACAGTAACTATTACCATGTAAAAAGTAAAACTAAAAACTAAATTCATCATTATGGGGTGTACATCTATTAGTAATTAGCATATCAAATTTCAAATTTGTAAATGCTACTGAACTATGTTACTATACCCATGTAAAAACTAAAAACTAAATATCATAATTATCATTATGCAATGTATATCTAAATTCAAATTTCAAATTTGTAAAAGATAATGCAACAAATGTTAAAGTCTGAAATAGTCAAATAGATACCAAACAATGAACACAAAGAAGTTAGAACTTAAAATAGTGATGACTGCTCCAAGTTTAGTTGCAATATGATTACGAATTGAAATCGTGAGAGGATAGCGTTTAGGAAGGTCTTAGACTCTTAGGTTAGTGTAGGATTTAATTTGAATGCTGCTGAGATAGCCACATTACAAAGTGAATTGGAGGAAACTGGGACAAAATAATATATAGGAGTCTATAAAAAGTTGCAGCCCATACATTGTTATTCTTTAAAGGGGCCCAAAAACATAAAGCACATCCAGATCGAGAAGAAGCTAATAAAAACTTTACAAAGGGACCTTGTTAAGGACCTGTCCCCTGGAACTCCCAACAAAGGGAAGGGCTATCATTGTACTTTTTCCTTTCAAATCAGTCGGACAAGTAAAGACCATGAGTTTTGGCATAAAGAAGGCCGACCGAATGAGTGATGAGAGAAAAATACAGGAAGAGAAAGAAGTGTAAATTTTCCTTTAATATTCAAACTAGGGCT
This sequence comes from Pseudotsuga menziesii, assembly GCA_001517045.1. Lineage (NCBI taxonomy): Eukaryota > Viridiplantae > Streptophyta > Pinopsida > Pinales > Pinaceae > Pseudotsuga > Pseudotsuga menziesii. Next base: position 123,620 of record LPNX010012217.1, read on the forward strand.
AAATAGTGGAGGCAAATCTCTACTGATAACCACACATGAATATCTTTTACAGTATGCAACGGAATATAAAACTGAGAAATAAATCACAATATTGACACTATTATTTTGGGTGTGGAAACCCCTGGAAAAACCCAAGATGGGAAAACCGGTGTAGCAGTTAGATATAGATTTTATTATGAGAAAATATGGAACTTTTACAATCGCTGTAAATTCACCCAAACCTGACGAATGCAGTACCCGACATAATCACTAGGCAAATCTCGGCTAAACCTCAACACCCTCCTGTGTGAGTGTATGACCCAACTGTACGATGCTCGGTGATCATGTTGCCCGCTTCTCCATCTTCTCAGCTAAATCCTTTTTCCGACTTTCTCTTCTTGTCTGTATCTTGCCTCTGTCGGAATACAAGTGTGTGTGTCCTCTCCACCAATTGATCTCTCTTTTATAATTTTAGGTAAAGCAAAAACCCTAATTTCACTTTCACTTTAACTAGTGGTAAAGCAAAAACCCTAATTTCACTTTCACTTTAACTAGTGTTTCACTAAAGTTAATTTATATCACTTTAATTTATTTTCTAAAGTAAACTTAAGAAAAATAAATTAAATACAACTGGTTTCCTAATTTAAGTCTTCTTCATGCAACATGCATGCAGGAAGACCTTCCTTGTTGCTACTAGTTTAACAAGAAGGATCAGGGGCAGCATAATTTTCGTTTAATTATGTTTTATTTTTTTAAAGACTTTTTTAATATTTTAATTTGCATTTATTTTTATTGTGAAAAATGAAAACTTGGGGGATGAGGGGACGGGGACTCATAGAAGCCCTCCCTAGGGGAAAACGTGGGGAAACACGTTTCCCCGAGTTTCCCCTAAAAGGGGGACGTGGAGAAATGTTTCCCTAGGAGTTTCCCCGTCCCAAAAGCGTAGGGGGGCGAGGGGGTGCATTCCCCACCCTAGGGGACGTGTCCCCGTGGAACACTGGCTATTTGTCTTGGAATTGAATGCCTCCTTACTATATATATTCATGGTATAGTTAAGCATGCTCTGTGTAATTACCAAATAGATCAGTTCAGTTTTGAAATTGAAAAGGTCGTGCCCCTTCAGCATTTATTAAATCTTCTTGGACTCATGGCAAATTGTCCTAGTGGCAGATTAAGAGCTAGTGAAGCTTATGAATATTGCTACATATATTTGTGCATATTTGGAGTCTTTGACTGATTGGTATACTCTTCTTTACTGTGTACTACACAGTATCTTTTTGTACTAATGCTTAAAGTTGTTACTCGTTGGTATTGTTTGCTGGAGCTTTTAAATATGTCATTGAGCATCCTTGTTTTCAAGCAGAAAGTTTACATCACTTTAGAATATCTAGATCTTATGTGGTTAAAATAGGGATGAATGCATCATTTCCAACTTGACTAGCTGGGGAGAGATGGATTTTGCACTTTTTGAGAGTTTATTCGTTTTCTTGGATCGGAAAAGCCAGGAGAGATTACTGTTATGCCTGTGTACTGTGGTGATGCAATTGAAGGCTTTGGAAAATTGGGATGGTCATTCTCTAATTTGCTTCATTTTTTTAGTGACATTGGTGCGTGGTGTCTCGTCCATCCTTTAACAGAATTTGTGAAAGATCTGGGTTGATATTTTAAAAAAGTGTGTCTAGTTTTATTTTCTCTTTCTAGTTATATGGGATCTTAATTTATAAAGAAAAATTTTGGGTTGGGAAGAAGTCTACAAGGGTGTTGTGCTCTTTAGTGGAAGGATGTTTTCAAACCTCTAGCATGGGGAAGCATTATAGTCCTTAGCAATTGTCAGGTACTGGAAACCTGGAAGGATATTGTTTTTATTGTCTTGTAGGTAATGCCATGTTTAAATGCTCTGTCAATACAGGATCTATCACAGCAAAGGAGCTTGGGGCAGTAATGCGCTCTTTGGGTCAAAACCCAACTGAGTCAGAGCTTCAAGATATGATAAATGAGGCTGATGCAGATGGTGATGGTGGCATTGAGTTTGCTGAATTCTTAAATCTCATGGCACAAAATATGGACACTGACTCTGAAGAGGAGCTTAAGGAAGCATTCCAAGCTTTCGACAAGGACCAGAATGGGTTTATATCTGCTGAGGAGCTACGTGATGTCATGAAAAATTTAGGGGAGAAGCTTACGGATGAAGAACTTTATGAGATGATTCGGGAGGCTGATGTGGATGGTGATGGACAACTTAATTATGATGAGTTCGTGAAAATACTTTTGGTCAAGTGAATTTCCATTGTTAAGGTCAACAACTTTGTCTATATTTTCTTTTTCCAGGTTTATGGCTTTATGCAGTCAGTGGAATCTGGCTAGTGAGTTGTATGCAGGATCTGTTCAGGACCTTAGCAGTCAACGTTGGACAAAAAGTAGGATCCACCTTGCTATAAGGAAGCATACTTTAAAGACTGCTTCCTGGTTTTAACTCTTTGAATGTCCTGTGCAACATATATTTGTTAAACAGAAGTTGATTTTCCTGCAAAAGTAAAAGACTGTTTAGCTAATTTATTCCTATAAAACTAGAGGGGCAGTATGATGTACATAATAATTAGAAGTCTTACTACTACAGTTTGCATATATCATATAGCATGACTGGGATTTTTTCCACATTAATACTCTTCTTCTATATAAATAATTGCTGAATTACAAAATGGAAATAATTTGTCTCCCAATACACCATCAGGCCGTGGCTGGAATATCACTGGAACCTCATAGGGATTTGAGTTTAATTTTTTAAATACATATTCAAACTCCAGAGTACACCTGGCAGATCTGATAATGACTGTTTTCTGTTATATTCTAGAGGCATGGCTCAAATGCCCACATATTTAATTTTTTCAGTACACCTGATATGCAAAACATGTGAAAAAGAAATATCCATTTCCCTGACACCATCAGTTTGGTTGAAATGTTGTGGATACAAAATCAAATTTGTTGATGTGTCCAACTTTTGGCTTTATTGTACATGAGATTGCTTGTCTGATGACAGTCGTCGTAAAATTTGAGGAAAGGTTTGCATCTCAAAGGATTTGATACCTTACGGCGCTTGGTAAATCCAAAGTTACGATGGATCTACGTTTGTTAGTACAACATAAAAAGATAAAGATAATAAGATCAATCTATTAACAATAAATAAAATACGTTAAATTGTAAAGAGGAATCAAGTTGTTGCGTAAGAGGAATAAAGAGGAAATCAACAAGTTGCACTAAGGTCTATTGAAAGTACCTATGTTTAACGAGACACTCCAACATCCCTAGTAATATTTTATTTGTTTAATAGATCAGATCTGTCAGGTGGTTGTAGCCCTTAAGGGTCCTGAGTATATGAACCTAAGCTTTGATACCAAATGTAACAACCCATTTCAATAACATATTTCATTCTTAATTAAATGCAAATTAAATATTTCATAAAAAATTAGTCTATCAAGTCTATATTCATTAATCAAACAATATTAGATGACTAGTAGAAATTGAAACTATAATCCAAGGAGAATCTCCACTTACATGATTGATGACCAACTTAACCAATTTACATGCAGACCTTATCCTCCTTAAATTTCAACCCTTCTATCTACAATATCTATTACAATAGTTGGTGAGCAACTCTCCACCCAACCAACCCCTAGTCAAAGCTAAGGCCTTCGAGCCCTTAACAATTAATACTATGCCAGACCTAGGTGAGACTTTAACTCTTTTCTTAATCAACCTCTATTCAACAATCTCTTCCTTCCAACCTCCCACTCCATACAGGTGCACATAAAAACCACAAAGAACAAACAACAAAACATCACACACCAAAATTAACCACCAAGACTAGAGCCCCCTCTTCTTAGTCTTGCTCCCTTTTTATCACTTCATTAAAAATTTCCAGAATTTACTCAACTTCTTAATTTTGCATGGATAAAACACTTGCCACCCATGCACTTAAATGAAATTACAAGTGTACATTTTATTTTTATTTTTACATATTACTTGACCCTCTTTACTATTATTATATTTACGTCGAATTGTGCATCAAATGTTTTTTCTACCCTTACAAGGAACTTGACAAAATATAAACACTGTCTGTTTTAAGATTTATATTGCAAACTTAACCTTAAGTTCCTCATTTAGTATCTAGCTTCACCCCTTATACATAGTCATTGGTCATTCAAGGATAAGGAACTCATGAAAACAATTATTTTGAGCAACCTATGTAAGGAAATTAACTCAGAAAAAGGATGGTACAAGTCGTAGTAGCTAGATAACTTAGTGAAAAAAAAACTATATCCTACATTTCAGCATTCTGGAAGATATTCTTGAACTTTTGTGTTGATTTTGAACACCGAGGTTGTGCTGAAAGAGAATTTACTGCTGAAAGATAATTTACTACAAAGGTGGCTTCGACCTTCAGGGAATTCATAATATTAATATTTAGGCAATTTGTCTTCGTGAGCTTATATATTCAGCAAAGTAGGCCACATAAGGGTTACACAGTTATAGTTCTCCGATGGAGATCTAGAATAATTAATTACAATTCTTGAATTATTCCATTACTTTTACCTTTACTTTCATTAGTGCAATCATTCCAATAGAAATTATTGATTTGTGGATAGGTTTGTGTTATGGAAGCAATTGACATTCCTCATAACAATTTGTCGTCTACTGGACTGGGAAATGAATTTGGTGGCAATATCGTAGTCACCACATAGGTTTTTGATGATTCTTATAGGAGTCATTGGAGGTAATTTGATTAACCCAAATTCAATTGCTAGCTTCTCACTATGATGAGCAAGAATGTACTCTTTCTACCTCCAAATCTTGCAAGCCTACATGGCTACATGTGAAGAGCACACCAACAAAAGTAATTTGGTATGGCTTCAAACCTGCCTGTTGAAGATGTTCAAACAACTCCAGTGCATCCTTGTCATGACTTTGTTGAGCACAACCCACAATCATTGAATTCCATGTGACTAAATCTTGTGTTCAAATAAACTCGAGGAAGGGACCTACTCCTTTCGAAATAGAGACTGTTAATTTGACTTGGATTCCACCCAAATTAGCATCATTGCCATTGCTTTCTTAAACTCAATGTCCATAATAGTTTTAGATGGGTAGTTGACCTTCAACTTCCAAACCCGGTGTTAATCACAACACTTAATTTGAAATTCGATAAACCACAGAGTGATATGAACTTGTACATGAATCTGTAGCAGGGTAGTTTGTTTAAGGTCTTAGAAAAATTAAAAACACTAGTACCAAAAGAAGGGTAAGCTTTTGTAATTTAGAAAAAAGGATTAAACCATATTTTTTAAAATACACATGCATGTTCTTGTCAAAAGAAGAGATAATATTGGGCAATTTCGCAACTAGTGATGATAGAGCATAATTATATTTGTTAAATATTCAATGCTCGTGTCATAGCCAAAACAACCTATCTTCATATTCCAGCATTTTTTGTTTCACTATGTGCTAGCTTTAATTCACTGGGTAAAATAGAGTCATGCACATCATATGCTCCGCTTAATTGAATGGTTGGCATCTTTTCAAGTGAGGAAAATCAATGTCATCTTGCCCACGTCAAGAAGGCCAAAGAGTGCTTCCTTATCTTATTGTCCAATGATAATCAATAAGAAGGCAAGATGGCAATGAAAGAGATAGTAAGGAAGGACTTTCCCTTGATCTAGGATGGATCGAGGTTCTCACTTAGCTTACAAAGTAATGTTTTTCTTATGCCATTCCCCCATATGTACCAAGTTTCAACGCCAAATCCACTTGAATATTTTCATTTCAATCTTCAACTTCTGTCATATAAGAAGGAAGTTACAAAATTGGGCCTTGACCCGGAGATGTCGTTGAATGCCATGACTTGCTTAAATTGCTCAATGAGGAAGCATCAACAATAGTATCTTCAAGCAGAGATGGTGGCAATGTTGCCATTTCTGTAGAGGATGATATTGATGATAGTATGACACTCATTTTACAATTTCCTCATGCCATGTATTCATTAGTGTATGTTTACATTGTATAGCTTTACATCGTATTATACTATATACTAATATAGTTGATCTAATGATAACTCTTTTTTTGGCCTCTTATGGTAGTCTAATTTGTTTCTCCTGTTTTTTTGGCATATATGTATGAATTTGCTGCTTACACACCTTTTCGTATTTGGGCTTTTTCTGGAGATTAGTCGTTTTTATTTCGTATACTGTATCTATAGCCGTTTCAGTGCAACTTAGCTATCAGGGTCATAATAGGTGTACAATCATCTATGTGCATGACAATTGTTTTGTTCTATGTTTAAACAACTTAAATTCTCCTAGAGAGATGCAGTTTTTGCATTCCAATTCTGGGTTAAAATTTGTCCTCACAAATTAGGCATTCATTTTGTTGTTGTTGTAAGCATAACATTTATTATTAAAGAGAAATAATACATATCACCGATTACATATGGCCGACCATGGGCGCTGAGAGCTTGGATTGAAAATGGCCATATCCTCACAAAAACCAGAAACATCTTTAGCTATCACCCTTCCTACACAAAAACCATCATTATCCCTCTTAACTTTCCCAATACATCAGGCCGAAGATGGTTGCTCCCAAAACAAGACATTGAGAGCAAAGATACAACTGAAGGAAATTGATTTTACACACTGGATACATTACATAACGCAAGACTCAGAGAGAGAGAGAGAGACAAAATGAAACCCATAAACAATAAAGCTCAAACCTCCCAAGGCGCAGCTAGGAAACCCTAGAGGAAGCCAGGCGACCCGAACGCACAGCCCTTAACCGGCAACATAGGAAACTCCTAAAAGCGGATCCCCAATTCCATAGCAATGACATCGATCTTCAAGTGCATCACCCTGGCTTTTGAGTGATGCTCCTAGTTATGCATTGAGACATATGCAACTTCCCTCCTTCAACTTCCTCTCCCACATTACATGCCCCATCATATTCTTCATAACCCAATAGAGGGCCATAGTTCACTCATAAAGCCCCAGTTTGGCTGCATTGTTGCTAGGGCTGATGACCAAATCTTCCAGCACCTTAGCCTCCTGTTGTAGTTTTCCTTCATCCAAATATGCCCACATACCAACTTCCAACGCTTCTAATTCATTCTAAACGTCAAGAGGCACCCTAATTTGAAGAAATGGGCTTCCAAGGAGGCACATTTCTGAGCCCGACTAATGCTGTGGCCCCCTTCTGGATCCTTCACCTTGGAAACCCTCCTCTAGGCCAGGTCGCACTACTTCCCATTGCTTCACTCGCAGGTTGCATTTTAGACCTAGCACAATCTTGCCAACAACACTTCAGGAGCATAATCTATGCATGCATGCAAGAAAGAGAGCGACCATGATGATGGAGTTGGCCACCATTCCTTGAAATAAATAGAAAATTCCCATAATCCGCTATGATGAGATTCATGTCTCTGCTGATGCCAAACTTTTGTACTACAATCCTTGCCAAATATTTCCTGGTTTCTCTCATGATATACCACCTTCTGTGATCATATATTTGCATACGAAAAACCTTCCCGCACATCGTGCAAAGAGGATGGCATTCATTATCCTTACAACCCTTATTAAGACCTACGACCATATCCGCATGCCACCTTGTACAAGAAAACAACGTCCTCGACCACAAGTATACCTCTCGACGCCACTACAAATCTTGAGTTACACCACCTTCTCGACAAGACATGTCCATGGCATATTGAGCTTTCACATTGTTCCCTAAACCATCATGACTCTTCAATTATGGGTCTCTTTATTTGCTAATAAATCCACCATGTTGTTCCCCTTCTTCTTGATGTGGCATAGGGAACAAGCTCTTGTGTCCAACAGAATGCTTGCTAGACGTTCCAACCTATGTTCTAACCGCCAACTCGTGGACACTTTGGAATTATGGGTTCCATTTTGAATGTGACAACCATATCTAGGACATTTCTCGAATCCACTTCCACAACTAGAGAAAACCAGTTCCGTCTTTGAGCTATAAGGAGACCATGAATCAGATCTTGCAATTCTGCAACATTTTTGGTTTCATGACCAATTAAACCCATGTAGAGGCCAAGAATGTTTCCTTCATGTTCCGAACCAAACCTCCAAACCCTGTTGAGCTAGGGTTCCCCTTGGAGGTGCCATCAAAATTAAACTTGAAGATCCCCTAGAGTGGAGCAGTCCACTTGCCTGGGCTAGAAACCTCTTGGTTTCACATCTTCAAATTTTTGAAGCATTGGAGTGGACCTGTGATACCCCAAGCTTGGAGAATTAAAGCTTCAACACCCTAAGCATTCTGGTTTGGACCCACCCAAGAATTCATTCAGATGGATTCTAGCATTCACGATTGTATAATGGCCCAAACCCTATTTTTAGAATTAGATTTGCCTCGGAACGTTATGAGGTTTCTTTTTCTCCAAACTTCCCACACTAGCAAACCTGGGAAGATTTTCCACAGTCAGTTTACGAATGGGTTTTGGAATGTTTTTTTCTGGCAATTCCCCAATGGAGAGATTTGGATGACCCTTGATCCTGCTGGATTGCCTGAAGGAAACAACCCCTCTATCCCATAGCTGCGCAACAAAGGAACACGAGTCCAAGAGATGATCAATGTTCTCTTCCACACTTCCACACATACAACATCTAAATGGTCCTCCCATTCCTCTCTTCATAAGGGTTTCTCCTGTTAAAATTCTTCTTTTAATAAGTCACAATAAAAAGGAGTAATTTTGGGCCACAGTTGGGCCAACCATAGCTTCTTCCAAACTGTTTCGCAAGGAGGAAGGTGATTCCCTGTCCAGATATCATATGCTTCCTTGATTGAAAAAACATCGTTAGATTGATAACCCCATCGAAGCTTGTCCATCCCCTAATGGCTTCGTATGCGTTTGTCCTAAAGAGCCTCCCAGTGAAAATGGGATTCCTCTTGGGTTCCCATTTGATTCCACCAATCCCGGGGAAGCCACTCTAGAAATTCCCCGTACCCATAATCATTCGACCCAAAATCCTTGACTCTCCTTCTCTGCTGAGCATCGCAAGTCTGTAGGAGTCACAAGAGTTTCTACAAGGCCTTAAAGCTTTGGCATTTGTTGCCAAGAGTCCTCCCAAAAGTTTACGGATTCACCAGTCCAAACCTCCCAAAAATTGTTTTCTTGAACCAGGCCTCTTCCTTGATTTTCCAAATGCCAAATGTGAGAACTCGACCGTGTCTTCGCAAAGCAGATAAGACCCCTCTTGTCCCAGCTAGAGGCATATTTACAGTGCCACAACTTCGCCCATAGTTCTAAGTCCTGGGTAACCCACCTCCAACACACTTTGGCACCACATACCTCATTGATTTTTTCTGGATCACGCAGACCCAACCCACCTTGTGACTTTGGAACACAAAGAGACTCCATGTTGATGAGGACCCATTTTTGCTTCTCACATGCCCCACTCCACAAGAATTTTCGCTAGATATTGCGAATTTCTTTGAACATAGCCTTGGGATCCACCATCGTCGAAAATAGATAGATTGGAATGGGTTGAAGGATTGCCTTGACAAGAACCACTCTGCTCGCAAGATTAAGGGGGCAGAACATTGAACTCGCAAATTTATTCCTCATTCTATCCAACAATTCCATCCATGAATCCTTATGGATAATGGAGTCAACGAGGGGAGCCCCAAGATATTTGGATGGAAGGAAGCTCTCTTGAACTCCCAAATTACAACATATGTTCTGTTTGGTGACCAGAGGGATGTTGAAGAAAAAAATTGTGACTTCCTAGCATTCACCTCAAGACTAGATGCTACAAGGAAAAATCCCTGTAGCAGAGGTTATAGAGGATGGTCCTCTCAAAAGAAATCAAATACACATTTATAGTGGAGGTAAGTATCAGAGGCGAGCGACCAAAGGTTGTAGCGTAGGTTTTTTATTCGGTGCATTTGTAAACTAAACACCTTGGTGCGTATAGGACACAAACACACCAGTGCATATAGGACACAAACGCACCTGGGCAGCCAAAAAAAGGATGACACACGATGGAAAAACATGCAATTATAAAAAATTAAGCGCAATGGCCATTTAAAAAAAATCATAGCAGTGCATTTTAGTATATGTACCGCATCGACGTGTCTATAAACAAAACGCACCGAAACTCAAAATAACAATGTTGTGCTTAAAAAAACCACCATTTTTATAAAAAAAATTATGCAGAAAGCGCAAAAATTTCGTAAAAAATATGCGACGTTTTGGAAATATGAATGCATTGGTACATTTGTAACCAAAACACACCAAGGTCGCTTAAAAAAACATGTTTAAAAATTATTATGACAAACGATAGGAATTTTTTAAAACCATAGTGATGTGTTTGCCTAATATTATGACATTGGTGCGACTAAAACCATAACGCATCAGGATATCCTAAAAACATTGCAGCACCTCTAGAAAATAAGAAGAAGATCAATTAGAGAAAATTATGCGATTGCGGGTCATTTATTATTAACAAATGCTCCATGTGTGTGAAATACACAAACACACCAGTTGGGGTTTGTTATTTTTTTTTTAAAATTTAAAAACCTACATGTAGTTTTATAAAAAACCTACATGCATCTGTGTGTTCAACTGTCGGGCGCATTGTAATAGGGTTTTATAAAAAAATTACTGCACGATCAAAATCATTTTTACCCCTCCACAATGCGTCTCATCCATTTGCACCAGTGTCATCCATAACCCACGTAGATGCCCTACCACCGGTGCTCATTCCACTTCTTGTTGACACATTGCTTGCTTACATTGGCTGCTCGATGGAGTTTGAATTTTGCCAAACGATGGGAAAAAAAAACAAATTCTCCATACATAGATATGGTGCCTCCTTGACGCGCGGTTCAACAAGTAAATTAATTCTTGATAATTTAAAATTTTTGTGGTTTAATTTTTGCAATTAATACTTAATTTGCCATTTTTTAAAATTAATACTTTTGCGATGCATTCGAGTTGTTTGGCTTGCCCCAAACGTCGATGCACACTGTAATTTTTTATAGCCCACATTGACGGCGGGGCGAGCCAAACAGATTAAACGTAGCTTCCTACCGGTGCGCTACACTTTCATAGCGCATTGCCACACAATTAAAATAAATTTTAAAACTATAAACTAATATTCAGTGTGTTAATTACATGTAGGCGCAAGAAGATTACGGTGCAACTATCTATATTCAGCACACCGCGCACTGACTTTACGGTGCGCCTATTTGTATCAAACGCACCGCTAAAGATTACCAATAAACTTTAAAGCCCAACTTTTCGGCGGACCTCAACACATCGGTATTTTGTGCAATGACATCATGTACCAATGCGGCACTCTTTAGTATTGCATTGCCATAACATTAAATTTATTTTAAAACTATAAACTAACAATCAGTGCGTTCATTATACATAAACGCACCATCTTTACGGTGCACATATGTGTATCGAACGCATTGGTAAATATTATCTCGAAAATTTAAAAACCATATTTCCGGCGATTGTTAGCGCACTGATGTTGGGTGCTATGACATTTGTTAGGAGCCCCACACCGCACCACTAAAGCATACAAATTATTTTAAAAATTTAAAACTAACAATCGGTGCGTTCATTACCCATAAGCACATCGACTTAACAATACAATATTTTATATAAGTGCACAATGTACAGTGCATTATATATATATGGGTGCACTGTATGTCAAATTTTTGTAAAATATTTAAATTTTTATTTTAATACATAATTCTCATATAATGTTTTTATATTTATTTTTATGAGAGTAGCTAATTCATGTTATATGTGAAACAGAGACGTGACCGTCGCAAGGCGAGGCAACAACATGAAGCCCGGGTTGACCAGTATAAATTTCGTAGAGAGTGAGAGGCAAGGGAGAGGTAGAGAGATTTAAACCCTCATCTTATTACTCCACAGGCTCAACATCTCTTGAGAGTTGCCGACCTCCTCAAGTTCTATGAGGAGGTCACATCCCTCAACGGGAACACTACATTCCTCACCTAGTTGATTGCATGCCAGGATCATCATAGGGAAGCATTCTGAGTTGGTCCCGATTAGTGGTTCCAACCCATTGAGGAGGACATATATTTTATCACATGACTATCTAGAAGAGGTGAGGAATTTCCTTAGTTCCCCGAGGTCCCAGTTGGAGCTGTAGCATCGTCTCAACGAGTACATGTTCAAATATATGTTGGTCCCAACATCCTCGAGCCCTCTTAGTTTCAAGTCAGCAGTGGGCAACTCTCCATTGCTGCTTTTGGTAGAGGGGATGTTAGGTGTTTATTTTTGTTGGTGGCGATCATCACGCATATCACCAATGATGGGAAACACATTAGATGCTCTCTATTATATTATGTTGATTCTTTACTGCAAGCACCTAGATGCGTTAGGTGGCCTGCTATTTTTTTAAGACAGTTTTGTTATGCTCTTAGTCGATGTCGCACATGTATTAGCGGGAGGCAGAACTTCCCTTTTGGTTCAGAGTTGTTTTGTTTATTTTTTTGGGAGTTATGGCCATCGGGCCATCTTTTGACTGATGCCCTCCTAGGTTGATGACAGCTATGCGTATGCGCATGTGGGGGCAATTGATGCCCAAGAGGGGGCAACCTCACTTTCGACGAGGATCACCGCGGATGTGATCGAGATGGTGGGCAGCGAGGACCCACCTAGGTTAGACATGGTTCCATATCCATATGTCGGCTTGGATTGGAGAGGGTGTCCCAACATCTTATTCACTCAGGATGAGTCAAAAAATGATAGAGGTAAATTCAGCGTTATGTTTGAATTAATATAGTTTCATGGTATTATTTTTATACTTAATGCAAAAGAATAATTATTTTAAATTGTTATATTAGATTCATGTTTAATGAAGTTGTCTAATTATTATTGTGTACTATATATTTTACAGATGTTGGGACATTTGATGTTGATGTGCCACCTCCCCTGGTTCAGGATGAGGAGGATACATATCTGGATGTAGCTCATCTCGAGGCACCCCATTTAGCCAGACCTGGCCTTCGACGCTGGCCACATGAGAGGTTCTGACAGGAAATTGCAGACATGTTGTCTAAGATGTTGGACGATCGAGGGGTTCATCCTGTACAGGTGAGGTACATTATCAATGACCCTCATTGCAAAGAGCTGTGGAGGATGCTTCCTCGTGATATGAGGAGGTTGGTGCAACACTTTTTTGGTTCTTGTGATATTTTATATGGTATCCATCATAGTAGTTAATTGTCAGACGAGGGAAGAGATTCTCCGTCGGCTGGTCCACCTCCTTCTGAACTAGTTGCTTCGACTAGGCGTGCAGCCTCTACATCCATTGCACATCCCCCTCAACCTCCACCTCCTCCCCTCCACCTTCGACATCTCATCCAACTCCTCCTCCTCCACCTTCGATGTCTCATCCACCTCCTCCTCCACCTCCTTCGACATCATCTAGTCCTCTACTCCTACTCAACCTTCTTGATCCCTATCCTACATCATCATCTCCTCTACTCTTGCTCGATCGACTCTTCAGTCCTACTAATTGACTCGACCATCTGCAAGTTCCTACTTGACCTGTTTCTATTTTAGAGGTGCTTAGAGAGGGCCATAGACTTCATCTTGATGGACATATCCCTCCTACTCTTAAACCTTTTTTTTGGTATAGGTATTGATGCCTCTGACTCTGCTGGCTGAGGTGTTGATACTACTTCTGGCTTTATTGGTGGAGGTGATGATGCATCTAGCTCTAGTTGGAGAGATACTAATGTTGCCTTTGCTGGCGGAGGTGGAGCAGATATGTCATAGCAGTTATTGCATTGCAGATATATTATTATATTTAGCATATTGTATCATGAATTTGATGTTATATATGTTTATATCTCTCTCTCTATATATTGCATATTTCATGTTTATGTTTATGTTTATTTATTTATGTGGTGAAAATGATAATCATGGAACGTTAATTATGTTTACGTGTAGTATTAGTAGATGATGTTTAAATGTGTTAGTTGTATATGTTACATGAATATGTGACGTAATGTTTATGATGGTATGCTCATGCTTATTTTCGGTTTTATGTTAATGATGGTATGATGGTGTTTATTTGTATGTTTATTAGATGCTACCAATGATAATAATGGTATGTTTATGTTTATGTCGTGAAAATGATGATGATGCATTTACATTTTTGTTAAAATTTATGGTTATATTTATGTTAGTACGATGATGTTTATGTTAATGACGGCATGACCATGATGTTTATGTTTTTTAGGTGTTGAAAATGATGATGATCGTTTGCTTATGTACTAAAAGAACTTTGTACTATTCAAAATCATGTGGGTTTTTAAATCACTAAGTTTTTATTTAGTTGTAATATCCTTGATCTGATATAAGATCAGAATACTAACTCTGTTGCTGAAGTAATTAAAACTTTACAATTAAACCAGTCACTTATTAATGCAGGGCAAATTATATGTAGTATTGGAAAATTTGGGAATGGATGTGGGATAATGGATGAGACCAAGAGACTAATTTGGACAGAGAGAGTCATTTCCCTAAGCACTTAGATGTTGGGTCCTTTTAGGTTTCGAAATCAGCTCCGTTGAAATCTACTCCCACGCTTCTGGGTGTCGCAACCGTGCAAACTAGGAATGAACCATCACCTCCAATCAACCAATGGCTAAGGAAATTGGTATGGATCTGTAATGAATTTATATGACAGTATATAAAGTTTTATGCAGGTTTATAACAGATTTGGGTTGTTTAGAAAATTGCATATGAAAAACTAGTCCCTTGAACTGCACTCTAGGCTCGAATTCTGGGGAGTCCAAACATAGGAATAAGGTTACTAAAATTCAGTTTCATACTTGGAAGGCCTTCAATAGGATGTTAATGAATTCTCAGAAGTGAAAGAAAGAATATTTGAAAGGTTTTAGTCCTATAACTCATTCAAAACATAAAACTAGTCATGTTTTCATGCATTTCTGGCTATGGTGTTGAAATGCTTCTCAAAACTCAATCAAAATCATTCCAAAATCTGTAATAATTGCAGAAAGGTAAGAATACATTAATAATGATCATGTAGGACTAAATTTAAGCTCACGGGAGTTTCGTATCTTCATTTATTAATCTAGACTTCATTACAAGGACAAAAGACTAGAATTTGAGTGGAAAACTACCCGAATTCTACAAAAACCTGGTAATGTTATGAAACTAATATAAGGGATTGATAATAAACTCAATTAATGGCAAAGATCCATCACCCTCGCCTCATAAATTCAGATAAAAAATCTCTCAGAAATAGAAGGGGAAGATTGGAAAGAACTCTGAGATTCGAATGGGAGAGTATCCCAATCTCTGTAATGGGGCTGCAATGGAATGGGAATGGATTTAGAACATGCAACAACACTCCATTAATGGCTGAAAGCTGCTATCATATCAGGAATCAAACTCTAGGTGGTTGCTCCTAAGATTTTGTATGAGCTGCAATGAATGTGGGGAGAAGAGAGGGAGATATGAACATGGGACTTGGGGCGCATCACTCAAGAGAACCAAGGCTCGTCACTGAGTATTGAAGCCAGGATTCACATAAAATCAAAACAACAACAAATGCTTTTGTAACTGTTCATCAAGATAGAAACTGTTCCCTCCTTTGGCTTGAAGTTTCCTGCTTTTACCTTGATTGCTATTCCTAGCTTTCTGATTTTGTAACTGTTCATCAAGATAGAAATTGCGCCCTCCTTTTGGGTTAGTTTTCCTCTTTTTTTGACTGTTTGCTTTTTCCAGTTTCTATTTGACATCTTAGGCAAGTTGCTTGCCCCGAATGCACACTCCTTGACATGGAAACTAATTTCCACATATATTATTCACATATTAATTAATAATGACATAAAAATAATTCATAATTGGAAACTAACTTAGTATAAGCCTCCTAAGTAAGAATTTTAACAAAATTCCGTAGGTACATTCCTTTATGTCACTTTGATCCCCTAGGTGTTTGTCAAGGTCAACACTTTTGGTGTGTTCATTAGGGAAGGGACATGACAATCCTCCCCTCCCAAGTCTGCTTGTCCTCAAGCAAAAGCAATCCATGGTGCTGCAAGATTTTCTCACCCTCCCAAGTGGCATCTTGACTGGGAAACCCTTTCCACTACACCAGATATTCTTTAATGCTCATGTTCCTCGACCTTCTTTCTCTAGTCTGCAAAACTTTCTTCGGCCATAAGACCAAATGGCCTTCATCATCAAGGGGTTGAAGTTCTTTTGATACAACTATTTGTTGGCTAATTGCTTTCTTCAGACAATATACATGAAAAACATTGTGGATCTTGCTCTCTGTTGGCAGCTCCAATTCATAGGCCACTTTACCAATCTTCGTTATAATTTTGCAAGGCCCATAGAATCGTGGCTGGAGTTTATCAGCCCCCTTTTTCTTCAAAGATGACGGCCTATAAGGCTGCAGCCTTAAGTAGACTAAGTCTTCTTCATGGAAAAATCTATCAATCCTGTGCTTGTCAGCATTCATTTTTCTGCTGGTTTTGTGCAACCTCCAAATTTTCTTTTGAGTGCCCTTAAAATGTCTTGATTTTCTTGTAGCCAATCTTTGGCTTTTTGGTCTTTACAATCTCCAAACGTTAGATCTACAAAAGATGGAGCCTCGTACCCATATAGATCCATGAATGGGGTCATTCAGATGGACAGATGAAAAGTGGTGTTATAGCATAATTCTCCTAGGTGGAGCCAAGTGGCCCAAGCTTTATGTTGTCCCATGACATAGTTGCAGAGGTAGCCTTCAAGCCATTGATTCACTCTCTCATTTTTACCATCAGTCTGAGGGTGATAGCTTGTGATCAAATTCAGATTTGTTCCCACTAGTTCGAACAGAGCTTGCCAAAAAGCACTGGTGACCTTGCTGTCCCTGTCACTGATTATGGTTTTGGGAAAACCATGCAGTCTGAAAACATCTTTGAAAAATAAGGCATCAAATTCACTAGCTGATATAGTGGAGGTGACTGCAAATAAATGTGCAAATTTGGTCAACCTTTCAACCACCACATAAATGCTATGTTTCCCTTGGATAATTGGCAACCTGGTGATGAAATCCATGGAGACACTTTCCCATTTCTGTTCTAGAATAGGGAGAGGTTAGAGGAGTCTAGCAGGGTGTGTGTGCTCCACTTTGTTACGCTGGCATGCAATACACTCCCTCACATGCCTTAGAACATCTTCCTTGAGGCCCTTCCAGGTGAACCTCTCTCTTACCTTCCAGTAAGTCTTCAAAAAACAAGGGTCACCAGTCACTGGTGCATTATGTGCAACTTCTAGGATCCTCTTCTTTAGTTCTGATTCGGGCAGTAAGAAGATTCTATCCTTATAGTAGATGAGGTAATCATGTAGTTTGTATGATTCATTCTGTATTATCCCATCCAAAATCTCACATGTAAACTGATTTTTTGAGTATTCAATGCCCAAATGTATTTTCCATTCAGTCAACATTTGCAGCAAAGAGAGCGAGTGTTTGCCGGAAAGTGCATCAGCCACCACATTCATCTTTCCCTTTTTATATTCAATGTAAAATTTATAGGATTGGACTTTGCTCACCCATTTTTGTTTCCTATCTTTGAGCTCCTTTTGGGTAAGGAACTGCCTTAGACTGTTGTGATCAGTCTTCACTATGAATTTGCCTCCCACCAAGTACTGTTGAAACTTGGCCAATGCATGCATGATGGCCAACATCTCCTTGTCATATATAGAATACAACCTTTCATGAGGCTGCAATTTTCTTGTAACGTCCTCGAACCTCCGACCGGCGAAGAGGACGCTACCATGGCGTTAACCATCCGGGCTAAGAGCCCCATGAACATGTGCATTCATAAAAATTGAAATGCTGAAAACAAAATGCTTTGAACTAGAAGATTCATACATGATTATTTATCATACACAGCTGAAGCAACATACATTCATACAAGCATTCAACATGTTCACCATATTCATTAACAGTAAAATGATTGTAGGAGTAAAATAGACAAGATTACTTATCTTATGAAGAACTCGTTCCGCAACCAGCTACATCACTGCAACGTTCAACCCAACCATAGGCTAGCATGCTCCTAAATCTCTTAGCAATGCTGCCACCCTGAGCTGGGCATGATTCCCCGAGCACTACTACATTTTGACCAAAAATCCGACGACCGTCATGTCGGATTTTCGACACTTCCCTGTCGCATGTACGACACTTTGATTTTTTTTTAAGCGTCGGAAACTTGTCGTCGGTTATCCGACACCTAAGTAACCGTCGGTTAAGCGACACCTAAGTAACCGTCGGTTAAATTTAAAGTGTCGGTTAAGCGACAGAATATCTTCGACGGTAATGAAAGTTTTTTAAGAAAATAACCTTCATGCCGTCGGTTAAGCAACAGAAGGGCCATCGGATAAGCGACGGATATTAAGAATAAGCGTCGGAAAAGCGACATCTAGAACCGTCGGATATTAAAATAAGCGTTGGAAAAGCGACAGATAGAACTGTCGGATAAGCGACGGATATTAAGAATAAGCGTAGGAAAAGCGACATCTGGAACCGTCGCTTAAGCGACGCTTGTTGGAATTTAAAAAAAAAAAATTAAACTTTTTTTTTTGAAACAAATACCACTAAAACCATTGCCTTCAAATTCATTGACATCTATTTGGTTATATTGTACCGAGTCTCCCAAAACCATTAACAACCAAATTCTGCGTTCAGTTGTTACATTGTGCAAAGTGATGTGCATGGTTATTCCAAGAGGCACACCTATAACAAATTTAAGAGGATGCTCGTAACTATTGTCTGGAACAACCAAAACTGCTCTAATCTCTTTAAGTTCTTCATCGAGTGGTATGGATTCAAGGAAAAAATGTTTAGGTAATTCCTGAACAAGTTTCAAGAGACATGATGAATTTGGATCGCCATCACAAAGTTGTTTCTTAGCT
>LPNX010012247.1:11737-28182 GCA_001517045.1 Pseudotsuga menziesii
TTTTCGTTTATTCTATTATTATGTGGCATCTAAAGTGTCCTTAAAGGAGTCCATGATTGTGCATTAGCCCGGGTAGTCTCGAGTATTTTCTCAAATTCATCAACCAGAGTTTATATCCATGGTCATTTTTCATAAATGATTCCACTCCAAATATCCATCAAGAAATGATTGAACATTTAGCACCTTGATTACATGACAATTCTATTTCCACATATGCATTTGGTTATCTTCTTGAAGCTACTCAAATGTAAGAAAAGGTTCAAGGCATTCTTCTTTCAAATGATGTACAATTACATAATTTTCCTTTTGTTTATCAATCTAATCTTAGCCCCAATCCCACTCAAAGCTCTATTGAAGGAAAAATGCAATATACATAGACATCTATGCTAAAGCATTCGATAATGGGTGATTAAGGAGAAGACACAGTTTGTTGATTAGGAAACTTTCCGAATTGATTTTTTTTTAAGTAGAAGGATATTGCACAAGGTCAATTTTTTAGATACTTGGATATTGTCTTTGGAATTGATACATCTCTAAAGGACTTGTGGTATTAGGTTTTGAACAAGTTTGGGAGAAGATTCCAAGATGGTTTCCCTTATGGATACCACTTGCAAGAAGGATAACTATTGTATAATTTATTTGACAATCATTCATATGGAGAAGTAGACAATGACTAGAAGTCTTCAATGGTTCTCATGCGACATTTATATTTTTCCAAGGAAGGTTGGCCCAATTCTCAATTTAATTGATATATGACACTAGGGAGAATTTTTTTTTTAGCAATGGAATGGATTGTTAGGGTGATTAGTGCAATGGATATTAACATATTATTGTACAACATTGCATTCAAAATGATATGCATCTAGCGGATATAAACATAAATTAGGAATTTGTAATATAGTTGGTAGTGGTGTTGCTTTCAAAAAAATTTGATTTGCAAAGATTGATAGTTAATGAGAAAAGAACTACACTTAAAGTTTGGATTTCCCCAAAGGAGAATGGGATCTCAAGATACAATCTATCTTAATTTTGGAACTTTCATTCAAATAGCGAACAAAGTGGTTTAATCCTTTCATAAACAAAAGAGAATAGCCTAGAAGTCTCTATGCATATTAGTAGAATTGTGCAACAAATAAGCCAAAATTGGTCACTTTGGAAGTTTGAAAATCTTTTTCAAAAAGGATACAAGCCACTTACAAACACACATGGGTAAAGCTTTGTAATATCAAACCTTACTCCACCCAATTCAAGATTAATTACTTGTAGATCAAGTTGAAAGGATTGAAAATGTTGAAATGGAAAAATATTATGGGAAAAAAATATAAAGAGCTCAATTATGAGATATGGCCAAAACACCTAGTTTTAGAGCAACTTAATAAAAAGGGAGCCATGAACATAATTCAAACTTAGAGATAATTCTGACAATTTTATGGTTATAGAAATATTTTGAACATAATTTTGTTTTATATATACTGTTAAAGGTCCACCAACATTTTTAAGTATTGTATGGTGTCTAAGTTTTATAGAAAGCATAGTTTCCTTAGATGTATGGTATGGTATCAAGTTTTTATAGGAAGCATAGTTTCTTTAGATGCACAACTTTATTAGATGACCATATTAGATTGCAGATTGTGGAAACCCTTATGTTCTTTAGAAATTACCCTCCGCTTTCTACTTCCGCAATGCGAATCGCAAATTGCGAAAACCTTAAGTTTTCTTACAGAATAACCTTCCACCTTCTGCTTCCATAATGCGGATTGTGTATTGCAGAAACCTCTTAACTCTTTACAACACTGACTTTCCATTTTTCTGGTTCTGCAATGCGGAAAGCCCTAAAATATTTTCAATCTTTCCTTTCGCAAATGTGACATCCCCGAAATACCTTGTTGTAGAATTAGATAAGATGGGTAAGAATTTTTTTTTTCTTTTTATTAAAGCTTTAAACCATCCATGCAGTGTGCTTCAAAATTTGTATGTCTACAAATACATTTAGTAACCCTTTTCACAAGTAATCATTTATACTAACATCATTACGTAAAGATAAGGAGCATGCACAACATAAAAAGAATACAAAAGGAGAGACAACCATATTCACGTGGTTCACCTTGTTCACGAGGCTACATCCACCAAGCTTTGTTAGTCATTTTATTAATTCTTCCATAAAGGGGTACAATGATGTGGCTTATCTGATATAAATCGATTCAGCCTTGACTCTGCACCATCAGTTAGTTTACAACCGATACTGGTTCTATGAGCTCCCGGCCAAAACACCCAGAGTTCGCATTTGGTATAGAAAAACAACTTAAACTCTATAACATCCTGCTGCTTGTCCACTATTCTTTCTAGATCAGAAAGACTTTCAATCTTTAGTTCTACCATCTTCAAAATCCATATTTCGACCATACATTAATACATAATTAAAAAATATAAAGGTATTTAGAAGACATAGAACAATATCAAACTCCAGATCGATTTCCTCACTGAAGTATTTACACAAAAACACAGAGTGTTAGTGAAAACAATATTCAGGCCAAGACATAACCTAGTTGCTTCCTTTTCTGCAATTCTTGGCACAAAAACATAGAGTTTCCAAGCATAAAATCAAACAATCACTCAATCCACAGATCGTTCTATTCATGAAATTGTGGCATAGAATAAAGACAGAGTTCGATCAACTATCACTCATCGATTTTAAAACAACAATATCCTTCCAATAAAAACCTGCAAAATGCTAGGTCCAATGCCAATGCATCGATGCACACAAAGAAATACCTAGTCAGGGTAGTTCACGTCTATGCACAGGCAGTCAAACGTTTGGGTAGATCACAAAAATCATACCATTATCATAATACCATGTATTCATTAAGTATTAATAAAATACAGGGCAGCAATGATGCCCGAGAATAGAGCGAGACATTCAGATCCAACATTCCATAACGCAAGCCCTAAAGTTTTATAACGCTATTCATATCGCGGATAAAACAAATTGAAAATAAAAATGCACACATTGAATCGTTCATAGGGCCCATGAATCATACTTTCAAAAGTGCTCATTAAGAATCAAAACGCAGACAAGTTTTAGTTGCGACTGTCGAATCTGCTCATAAGATCTAAAACACAATCAAGGTTCAGTTGTGATCTTCATATCTACTCAGAATATAGAACACAGTCCATAATCATCTTTTTCCTTATTATTATTATTTTTTAACATGGAGAGATCTAAACTCAAGACCAGGCCATAGCATATAGGTATTCCTTATCTCAATCCAATCCAGGAATTATAGACATATTAGAGGTCTTAATCAAACACAAGCCAACATTTTGTTGAGATCATTACTCCAACTGTAGAGAGATCTCATCCCAAAACAGAGAGTGATATTAACTCAAAATGCCTAGAGATCCTAACTCAAAAGCATTCAAGCATTAAATCTAGCAGATCGATTTTCAGATTGCTATAGTTTGCAGATCAAAAATCTATTGAAAACTGTGGGCATAAATTGTAAGATAGGTCTACCTTTACTCAAAGTCATAGGTAAACATTTAAATCCTTGACATTTTAGAGATCGCGGGATATATATTCAGTTTCAAACACAAAGAGAATCGTAGGATATATATTCAGTTTTAGGCACAAAACGAATCACAGGTATCATTTAGATTATTACAAAACTTATCAAATCGCAAGCAGTGAGTTCCTGCTTAGCATTTATCAAAATCGTAGGTATAATTCATAGTTTTAAACCGATAACCAGAACTAAAATAAACTGCATGGCCATATCAGAGTGTAGATCTAATCTCTGTCAGGTGTCAAGAGAATTAGATTCAAGAACTGAAAATACATCGCATGCGAAATGGTTTATGCACATAATCTCATGAAATCTATCGTTATAAAACACAAGCCTTGGAATGAAATCGCCACTAAAATAACAACGTAGACCTTCGAGTTCGCCATAATTTTTTTATAAGCCCAGACAATTTTGAGTGAGATAGCAATCCTTTTAAAATAAAATGCTTCCATTTAAAGAAATAAGACAAAAAACGTAGGCAATGGATCATCCAGCAAAGGAGCAAAAACCAGAACTAGTCACACATGGGGTTTTATATGAAACAAATCTCATACTCAGCGCAAGCACCAGCACAATTTGAAATGGATTTCCCTTCGATTTTATGGAGTAGAATCCAAAACTAGAATGCATGCCTCCCTTGTCATCTCTCCCCCTTTATATAGGAGAAATCACTGGGACAAAAGGCGAGGATTTTTCCGACAGGTTTCCTGTCAAGGCCCCCATAAAACTTGGCCCATTTCCTTGTTTTTAAATAAGTTTCTATTTCTATTTTCACTATGCATGCCAACATCCATGCAGTGATGCCCAACTTTTCCCAAGCAGGCTCACGCCCCCATGCCAATTATCATGCAGAGACTCCATTAATACTAACTAAAAGATTTTATTAAAAGGAAAAAAGCCTCCAATGTCATACTGTTTCCATTTTTTGTTTAAAAAAATATCTTATGCATACTTAATAAGCATTTGTCTTTATGCTACAATCATTTCTTTTCTAATTTTGACATTTTCAAAACCAGGGTTTAAGAAGAAAAAGGTCTTATAAAATTCCTACACCATATAAACCTTTTCCTTTTTCCTTTTTAATAAGATCATTCACTATTAAAACAAAATTCCTTTCCTTCTATAAGTAAAACCAAATTCTCTTGATTCGACTATATATATATATATATATATACCAACATATGGTGCCTTGTACTAGGTTTGCATTTTCGGATTTGGGGTCGTGAGTGGACATTACATCTTTTCCCCCTTAGAGTTAACACCGTCCTCGGTGTTACTTGTTTATTTATTATTTATTTCTTCAGTTCTCATTGCTTTCTTTTATATTTCCTAATCCCTCTGATTAAGGGTATCGGGTCCTCATCCTGCATTTGAAATCATATGTATGCATGTATACTAGCATCGAATTTGAAACAATGTAAAACTCAGAAGTCCAACATTATACTATTTCCACAATCCACAGTGGTTCCAATATACATGTCAGTTCTATTTGCCAAATAAATAGACATATTACCTCATGGGTACAAGTTTACCTGTAATGCACATACCCCTTCCTAGCATTATTCTTTTCTCTAGATGTCCTCCATCCCAGCACTCCAAGTGCTAACAGTACTGCAAGTACCAATCCAAGCAACCCAACACAAGGATGATACCCTTCCTTAGGCGTATCTCCTTGTTGTGCTATTCAGGGTGCTTCACCAAGCTGAGGCACTTCCATTCTCACACACCACCACAACTCCTAGAGGTTATTC
Organism: Pseudotsuga menziesii; assembly: GCA_001517045.1. Lineage (NCBI taxonomy): Eukaryota > Viridiplantae > Streptophyta > Pinopsida > Pinales > Pinaceae > Pseudotsuga > Pseudotsuga menziesii. The sequence continues at coordinate 17,052 of LPNX010012247.1, forward strand.
TCTTCACAGAGTTCCCCACTCTTGTGACAGTCCTCTCAATGTGTGCAGAACGAGTCTTAACCAAACTGTCTTACATCTAGGCATCCCGAGAATGCATAGTGGTCCCTCGCTAGCCCGGGGAAAAACAAGGTAGATTTCAACCACTACCTCCATCACCACTTCCTCGTGGTGACAACTTCATGCACATGAGATATTTCTCATATCTTCTTAACTCATTACTGTCCTAGAGCTTTAGCACTCCTAAGGGCCACAATTTTCCCATGCTTCATGTCTCATTCATCGGATAAGAGCCTTTTAACACCAGAATGGACAAGAAGGCATTTACAAGAAGCCACAAAACCTTTTCAATTTCTTATACCAACACCATTCGCAAGAAAACACATAAAACCTGAGAATTTTGATAATGCAACCACTTATTAACTTCAATTTATTACAACAGAATAAAAAATTCACTCGCTGTTGCAATTTATATATACTACATCTAAACTTTTATCTACTAGATATTATAAGTCTCCAAACAAATTATAGAATTCTTGTGGGCCTCAATAAGTCTGTAAAAGACTAAATAAATGCCCTCTCGATTAGAGCTACCTCTGTGCAAACCAACTTCTTACTTTTAACTCTACTTTAACTAATGGTGAAAGCATTAATAAACCAACCCAAGGGAAGAGCCAGGTTACTGAAAACAAGGTGCTATCATAGCTCCACCATTTGTTTTATGTCAAGTAGGTCAGTCGTAGAGTGTTAGCAATATCCCCAAAACTAATAATGAATGTAAATTTAGTAAGAAGTAAATTGGCTGCAATGACCAAAGTTCAGAAATCTAAATCAAGAAAGAGTCCCACAAAGACAAACATCCAAAACCTATTAGCAATTCTAGACAAAGTAAATTTCTTGCAATAAGCCTCACCACAATAAATGTCAGAAAATCCCAATCTAAAAGACCAATTAAAACAACTATCTTAGTTGAACTTCCCCTTCTAAAATATCCATAATTAAAATAACTCAAACACAGAGATGGGCATCCTCAATGAACTGTTGATAAATATTCAAAACAAACCAAAAACGAAAACCTGAGATAAAGTGGATATCACCAGTTGTAAGAAAACTCAACAATAGCATTGTCTCCACGAAGCTAGTGTCTGGAAATACTATTAGGCATTTCCTACAATGCAATCTGCGCAAAAATACCCCAACAACAGTCCCAAGTTCATCCAAATTAACATTGAATGTTCAACACCAAGTTGAATAAACATATTCATCAAACAAATAATCAATAAGAAAGTCCCACCGCATATTAATCAGTTCAATTTCAAGACAGGAAAAAGAATTTTACTGCACATTAAGGAATACAAAACTCAATGAAATTTGCTCAAGAATTTTCTAACCACAAAACCTCTATTACTCGCTTCAATTTAAAGCAACTTTCAAGCCATGCCATAACGGTTGGTGCACTCAGCTGTTCAAACCACCTGCAACTTCAAGTGATTGAGGGGGTGATACTAAAGCCCTAAACCACTCAAATCAACAAAATCAATTTGCACAAAAGAGGCTACATTATTCAAATAATACTCCTTGCAATGTTTAAATATACAGTATTGATTCTTGAATAAATAGATATGTGTATACTAATACTGTTACAACTTTAAACCAAACATATAACCCCTTCCATCGAACATTAATTACTACCATTAGCTTTCTTACTAATACCATAATATCAACACCATCAAGCCCTTCATCAAACTTCAATAAAAAGTACAAGTTCCTACTAACTTATATTCCACGCACTTAAATCATTCACAAATAAAGATAGAACTCCAATATTCCATGAGAGGTGTAAAATGAGCACAATAGAATGACATCAAAATTAATAATTAAGGTGATCGTAATAAGCATATTTGTCGAGCAAAGGACGTCTAATAGCTGAAATCAGAATCGAAATTATATACTAAATCATTTTTATTTACTTATTTCCACAAGATATTTACATTTACGCAACAATTTACTTTCCTTTTTCGGCAAGTTCTCTCTCATAAATGACACCTTTGCTTTCAACACTTACCTATCAAATATCAAGGAAATACATGTTTAAATTAAAAACTTGGCTATTAAATATGAGGCTCTACTTCCAAAATACCTTCCCAAGTATACAATATCGGTCACTTTATACTTGGTCACTTTAGATGATTTTTTTTTTGTTTTCTAAGAATAGTTGCATTACTAAAACTACACCATTAGATATACTTAAAAGTATTTGAGCTCTCCTTTCTCAAAACTCAATAACATACTTATAAATATAAGTATGAATGATGAAGTTAATGCTTTTAATAGCATATAAAATAAACTCAATACATATCGTATTCTAGGAATCAGATTAAACTCATAAAGATATAAACTCTATAAATCCATAAAGACTCCATTCACTATATGCAACAATCTATGTTTTAGCTATTAGGTTCTACGCTCAAATGAAAACGAAACACATGAGTATAAAAGAGAGTTTTGGGTCCTTTAATAAATACATTAAATTAATAGGAATCCCCTCTTTTTAAATACGTTAAACTAATAGGAATTCTCTCTTTTTAAAATATATTAAACTAATAGGAATTCTCTCTTTTTAAAATATATTAAATTAATAGGAATTCCTCTGTTTTGAAATTCATTAAATCAATACGAATTCCTGCCATGTTCTTTTACTAAGTCCCCTTTCCTTAGTTTTCTATTATAGACTAGTCCCCAAAAGTATTCCATTCAAGCCTATTATTATATCCACTGACTAATAACACAGAAGGAAATGAGTATTAAAGGGTCGATTTCCCAAAATGAATCTCGCTCATTTTTTTCTTCTATATGTGCTATTTAAAAATAAAGGGTTCCAGTAGAGTAGTCCCCATAAGTATTCCATGCAAGCGTATTAATATATCCAGTGACTAATAACACAGAATGGAATGAGTATTAATGGGTCGAATGATTCAAATAGAAGCTACACATCAGACTTGCACACGATCAGGTATTAGATGTGGATCATATACACCAGAAACAAAACATCCACATGCAGGAAGGTTTGTTGCCAAGTATTGTACAGTCACAATCTATTTACAAAAATACACAGAGTTGTCCGAAAATCAACCGCGGGTCATAGTTTCGTAGCCCATTATCGCAGGGTCACGCGTACATTTTAATGAATTGGATCTTATTAAAAAAAAAAAGCAGACAATGTTGTACATTCTTAATTAGTGGATCTTCTTAAGATACATCTAAGGTAGACATTTTTATCCAAAACCAAATGCAACCATATTTCATTATCAAGCAAAGGACCCGCGTCAAAATGCTGGAAAGTTTTCCATTCACAGAAATTGGAGAAAACTTAGCAGACTCTGAATCAAACCCTTACGCAGAAGGTAGCATATAGTACCGAACTAGTTCAGATCAAACAATAATCCTATTTCAAACTACCACTCAGGGTTAGATCATATTTTATACTGCAGATAAATGGAAACAACACACAAGGGTTAGGTCATTTCACAATTTTGATCTCTACATAAATACGATGAATTACTCAACAAATACAATCTACATTATGAGGTTAACAAAAGAATGATTCTGTCGATCCATAGTGTTTAAAATCAATGTGTTGAGGGTCTCCCAAGAATGGGTTTGGATTTTACATTTCATTATTACTGAATGACGACAACAAATAAAATGTAGAACAGATAACCATATCAACTTTGTATATAACAATTCCCACTGAATCCATTAAGGATCACATCATACTGGATCTGGAACATCCATTTTGTTTTCAGTGAACACCAAGCAATAGGGAGAAGATAATATCCAGAATGAAATCATACCTTTATTGCAGACAATTGGAATCGCATGCAGGGGGTTAGGTCAAATACCAACTTAGATATCCACATCGATCCAAAGGTGTGTGAGTGTGATTTTACCACCCCATGTAATCCTACAAAACTATCATGTTATCCCATTCTGAAGGGTCCAGTGTTGTAGCTGGATCTGATACCATATGTGACATCTTTGAAATACCTTGTTGCAGAATTAGATAAGATGGGTAAGAAAGAAAACAAAACTTTTTATTAAATATTTAAACCATCCATGTAGTGTGCTTCTGAATTTGAATGTCTGCAAATACATTTAGTAACCATTTTCATGAGTAATCATTTATACTAACATCATTACGTAAAGATAAGGAGCATGGACAACATAAAAAGAATACAAAAGCTGAGACAACCATATTCACGTGGTTCACCTCGTCCATGAGGCTACATCCACCAAGGTTTGTTAGTCGTTTTATTAATTCTTCCATAAAGGGGTACAATGATGCGGCTTATATGATATAAATCGATTTATCCTTGACTCTGCACCATCAGTTAGTTTACAACCGATACCGATTCTATGAGCTCCCGGCCAAAACACCCAGAGTTAGCATTTGGTATAGAAAAACAACTTAAACTCTATAACAGCCTACTGCTTGTCCACTATTCTTTCTAGATCGGAAATACTTTCAATATCTACTTCTACCATCTTAAAAATCCATCTTTCAACCATACATTAATACATAATTAAAAAATATAAAGGCATTTAGAAGGCAGAGAACAATATCAAACTCCAGATCGATTTCCTCACTGAATTCTTTACACAAAAACACAGAGTGTTAGTGAAAACAATATTCAAGCCAAGACATAACCCAGTTGCTTCCTTTTCTGCAATTCATGGAAAAGAAAACACATAGTTTCCAAGCATAAAATCAAACAATCACTCAATCCACAAATCGTTCTATTCACGAAATTGTGGCATAGAATAAAGACAGAGTTCGATCAGCTATCACTCATCGATTTTACACCAGCAATATCCTCCCAATAAAAATCTGCAAAATGCTAGATCCAATGTCAATGCATCAACACACACAAAGAAATACCTATTCGGGGTAGTTCCTGTCTATGTGCAGGCAGTCGAACGTTTGGATAGATCACAAAAATCAGACAATTATCATAATACCATGTATTCATTAAGTATTAATAAAATACAGGGCAGCAATGATGCCCGAGAATAGAGCGAGACATTCAGATCCAACATTCCATAACGCAAGCCCTAAAGTTTTATAACGCTATTCATATCGCGGATAAAACAAATTGAAAATAAAAATGCACACATTGAATCGTCCACAGGGCCCATGAATCATACTTTCAAAAGTGCTCATTAAGAATCAAAACGCAGACAAGTTTTAGGTGCGACTGTCGAATCTGCTCATAAGATCTAAAACACAATCAAGGTTCAGTTGTGATCTTCATATCTGCTCAGAATATAGAACACAGTCCATAATCATCTTTTTCCTTATTATTATTATTTTTTAACATGGAGAGACCTAAACTCAAGACCAGGCCATAGCATACAAGTTTCCTTATCTCAATCCAATCCAGGAATTATAGACATATTAGAGGTCTTAATCAAACACAAGCCAACATTTTGTTGAGATCATTACTCCAACTACAGAGAGATCTCATCCCAAAACAGAGAGTGATATTAACTCAAAATGCCTAGAGATCCTAACTCAGAAGAATTCAAGGATTAAATCTAGCAGATTGATTTTCAGATCGCTATAGATCGTAGGTCAAAAATCTATTGAAAACTGTGGGCATAAACAGTAAGATAGGTCTACCTTTACTCAAAGTCATAGGTAAACATTTAAATCCCTGACATTTTAGAAATCACAGGATATATATTCAGTTTCAGGCACAAAAAGAATTGTAGGTATCATTTAGATGATTACAAAACTTATCAAATCGCAAGAACTGAGTTCAAGCTGAGCATTTATCAAAATCATAGGTATAATTCATAGTTTTAAATCGATAACCAGAACTAAAATAAACTGCATGGCCGTATCAGAGTGTATATCTAATATCCGTCAGGTGTCAAGAGAATTAGATTCAAGATCTCAAAATACATCGCATGAGAAATGGTTTATGCAAATAATCTAATCAAATCTACCATTATAAAACACAAGCCTTTGAATGAAATCGCCACTAAAATAACAACGCAGACCTTCGAGATCGCCATCATCTTTTTAAAATCCCAAACAATTTTGAGTGAGATAGCAATCCTTTTAAAATAAAATGCTTCCATTTAAAGAGATAAGACAAAAAAACGTAGGAAATGGATCATCCAGCAAAGGAGCAAAAAACTGAAGTATTCACACACGAGGTTTTATATGAAACAAATCTCATACTCAACGCAAGCTCCACCATGATTTGCAATGGATTTCCCTTCAAGTTTATGGATCAGAATCCAAAACCAGAATGCATGCCTCCCTTGTCATCTCACCCCATTTATATAGGAAAAATCACTGTGACAAAAGGTGAGGATTTTTCCTACAGCTGTCAAGGCCCCCATAAAAATCGGCCCATTTCCTTGTTTTTAAATATGTTTCTATTTCTATTTTCACTATGCATGCCTACATCCATGCAGTGATTCCCACCTTTTCCCAAACAGGCTCATGCCTCCATGCTAATTATCACGCAGAGACTCCATTAATACTAACTAAAAGATTTTATTAAAAGGAAAAAAGCCTCCAATGTCATACTGTTTCCTTTTTTTTATAAATATCTTATGCATACTTAATAAGCATTTGCCTTTATGCTACAATCATTTCTTTTCTAATTTTGACATTTCCAAAACGAGGGCTTAAGAAGAAAAAGGTCTTATAAAATTCCTACACCATATAAACCATATTCTTTTTTCTTTTTTAATAACATAATTCACTATTAAAACAAAATTCCTTTCCTTCTATAAGTAAAACCAAATTCTCTTGATTTGACTATATATATATATATATATATATATATATACCAATGTATGGTGCCTTGTACTAGGTTTGCATTTTTTGATTTGGGGTCATGAGGTGACATTACAACAAACCCACTTCCGCAATGTGGATTGCGGCTTGTGGAAGTGCTTAAGTTCTTCACGAGTTTTATGTTTCCACAGGCATTTTGGCCCAAGGTTCATACTTGGTTTTTCTTTGTTTTCTTGGGTAAAATCAAGGGATATCAGCCTTCAATGGCTTCATAGCCTCAGGCCGATTTCTTTACTTAAAAAAAATTCAATATTAGGAGGTCATAGTGGGGTTTAGTAGCCAGTTTCCTAGGAAACTACACTGCCACACTTTCCTTCACAACTTTACCATTCATCTAAGGACTAACAATATCACACTAGAGCTTCACTGTACGGGGAAGGGTTTAAACCCAAATAGCTCTTAGACTTCCCACAAGGGTCCCTTACATTGGTCATTAATAGTAGAGCAATAAAGCATCCAAGAACTCATTATAGAAATAGTATTACACTATTACTAAGGCCATATGAATAAAGACTAGTCCCAGTCCTTTAGGACAGAGCATGGGTATTATACCACTCGTAGACCATATAACAAATGTAGTTACCATTAACTAAAACAGAGCAGGTCATTCACCCTTGGAAACCCATATATCAAATGCAATCATAGTTAACTAAAATTGAGAAGGGCATTCACCCTTGGTAAACCCCGTATCAAATGCATTCACTGTTAACTGAAAACATAGCAGTGCATTCACCCTTGGTAATCCCTATGTCAAATGCAATCATGGTTAACTTAAAAAACAACAAGGAAATCACCCTTGGTAAACCCTATATCGAATGCAGTCACGGTTAACTTAAAAAAGAGCAATGAAATCACCCTTGGTAAACCCTATATCAAATGAAGTCACGGTTAACTTAAAACAGAGCAGGGGGTTTTCCCCCATTAGTAAACTTCATAACCCATCCATTCATAGCCATACAAATATATAGCATGAGTGTTACACCATTATCAAGCCATGAAATCAATGCAAGTTATAGTCCCTTAAACCAGCATTGGGGAATCACACCACATCCTAAGCAACACATCCATCCATCCTAAGAACTGGTATTATCATTTTATGGACATTGAAACACACATTCATACACATGCAGATATATCCTGATCTCAATAGATTTGCAGAAACATGAACATAGTAATGGAACCTGTTTGCAAAGAGAGTCGATTGAAGAGGGAACATCCACATTCCACCCAAACATAGATTAGGCACATATGTTTTCTGTCCTCAATCACACCTAAACTAACTATATGTGCCGAGAGCAAAGGTGACCAACCTCAGATCTAGTTTCTCAATGCAAAACCACTTCCTAGCACAGAGTATTCACCTGCAAGGGTTTCTACTTTACTCCATGCTCCACAACGCCCTTTCCTCCTTGCGTATTCCCCTCTTTAGAGTTTTTATTCTAGGTGTTTTGTAGCTACAACCCATTTCCAAAGGAATCTCCATCAACCTCTATGTTTCCTCTTTTTCCAAGGCGTGCCCTACACCATCATGGCGTTCTGACACCTACTGTACTTCTTGAGGTTAACCCTTCTACCTTCCCACACTCTCACACACACATTTCCCTCATTTAACATGGTTGTCCCCATCATTCATTGTTTCATTCAGAAAAAATGTTTTGATTACATCTGTCCTTCAAGGATGTGTTGGCGGTTTCTAGAACCAACCAATCTTCCAAAAAAATAGTAAATTAAAATATTACATGAAAATGTTTATTGGCTGGGGGATATTACATCCTCACCTTCTTATTGCAACACTATCCACGGTGTTCTTAGTCTTCTTTCATAGCTTTCGAGAATAAACCAGGTTACTTCTTTCACAAAGCTTCTTCTAATTCCCAAGTTGCCTCCTCCAAGCTGAGTGCTTCCATTGCACCATCTCCTGAGTGACAACCCGGTTCCGAAGTATTGTTTCTTTCCTATCAAGAATTGTATACATGTTCCACATTTTAGCATGACTTTGGTGACTTGACTTGTTCCTTCTATTGGTCCATCTGTTTGAGGGTGATAACTAGTGCCGAAGCTCATCTTGGTTTCTAACCCTGTAACAAAGATTTCAAAGAGTTGGATGTAACTTAACATCCTAGTCAGAAATTACCATTTTCGGTACTCCACAAAGTCAAAATACTTTTTTCACGGGATATCTATTCCATATTGACAACTTTATAAGTTGACTTCATAGGAGAAAAAGAGAAGACTTGCTTAACTTATTCTACTACAACCATAATTGAATCATGTTGATTTTATGTTAATGGCAAACCTGTGATGAGATCCAAGGATATTACCTCCCAGTTCCATACAGGAATGGAAAAATTTTGTAACAAACTTGTTTTGTGTCAATGTTCGACCTTCACCTCTTGACACCCCAAGCATTTAAATAGATAATCAACTAAATCTACCTTAATTATGGGCCAAAATAATTGCTTCCTGAGAGTTGTTATCATCTTTTGGTAACCAAGGTGTCCTGCATAAGGAGTTTTGTGCATCTCATTTAAAATTAACAATTTTAATCTGCAACATCGTGCATGTATAATCACATAAAATCAACAAGAAGATGCTAAACAGATTGAATGCTTATTTGCATAAGCATCTTCTTTAGCTCCACAAGTATCTGAATTTGATTTTATACAACGATGGAACAGACAAGACTTTCCCCACCCCACACAAGGATGGTACTCAAAGTATTGAGTGTACCACCCCTTTGCATGCTTTTGAAGGTGTGCATCGTAAGGTATCCAATTTTTGCGAGCCTCATATCACCTGTGAAAACATATGAAACAGATCTCAAGCCAACATGATAGCTGCACCACAACATTGAATTAATCCAATGTCGGGCTAGTATGTTGACTAGGTTCATCAGGCATGTATCAACTATTGCCAAGCCACACTTGTCACTCTGTTTAAATTTTCAGTTCAATGGCCAACATTTTCCCTAAGGGCATGTTTTCATAATCTCACCTGTGATGATTCCTAAACACCAAACCATCAGTAACATTGGTAATCGAATCAAAATATGAATTTGTAATTATGTTTTCCTGCAGAAATTAGATTTCGCAACCGTGAGGTCATCCACATATTGTTTGGCTCTTATAAGTGGAAGCATGTATCCCCTATCAATTTTCGCTTGCTGCCAAAACCTGGACAACCACACCTAGATTAACACAATTCTAAATCAGCAAAACAGTCAATAGTACTTAATAGCAAAATCTGAAATTTAGAAATATGTTTTGTTCATAAATTAAATTTCACTGTCATGAGATCCTTGACCCCATCTATGAGCATTACAAAATTGTAGGGAGTTATAAGGTAGTTTGGAAGTCACAAGGGGTTTATTCTGTGCAAGTTATTATATTGAGAGTAATTTGTAATTTGAGTTATAAGGCTTTTTCCCAGTTTGGATTTTGGGATTTTAAAGTGCTTTGAACGTTATCAAAAGATACTTCATAAAAATAAATTTTTTGGTATTGTACATTTTTTAAGCCAAATGATGGGGTCATGAAGCCCACAAACTCGATAGGTTCCACTTGATGAAGACCTTGATGAAATTCAAAATCCTTGAAGCCTCTGCTTGTTGCTTGATGGACATTGTTGATGATATGGAAAACTAAGTGAATGACTAGGGAAAATACTTACAACAACTTAGGGTCATGGAACCCTTGGATATGGTTGAGTCATCAAGACCACACTCTTATTAATAAAGTCCACTTCTACTTGTACTTGGTAAGGAAACCATGGAGAAGCTATTGAAACTTTTTTCTAAGTCTATTGAACCCGTCTTGCAATATAATGAAGTGAATACCTCTTAGAGCATACAAATGGTGGTATGCTAGACCTTGGAAATCCTTCTTGGAGGATTGGGTCTTGAACCCCCCCTCTCTATCTCCCTACGCCTAACCTCCCCCTCTCTTTGTCTCTCCTCATGCCCCTCCTCTCTCCCTCTCTCCAACATACCCTTCTCTCTGTCTCTCTCTCTCCCTCCCTCTCTCTCTTTCCCCTCCTCCCCATAATCTTTACTAATCCCCTCTCACTCTCCCTTTCCCTTACACAACTTACGCTTCTCTATCTCTACCTCAATTCCCTAAGACCCCCCACCTAGATCTTTTTGTCTCTCTCACTCCACTTACCCCTAACACCGCCCCCTCTCTCTCTTTCTCTCCACCCCTAATACCCATCTCTCTCTATCCTTAATCCCCCTCCTACCCCCTAGCTCTAACCACCACCCCT
>LPNX010012247.1:28484-44862 GCA_001517045.1 Pseudotsuga menziesii
AACAAAATTTGATCCAACATTTTTCAGATGCTTTAAGTAGCATGCTTACACTCTTCAAACAAAATCTCTCTAACAACCTTGTATCAAAAATATAGCAGTTACACTATCGCAAATAACAATAGGAACAATCTTCATGTACTCTAAGAATATCACAAAAAGAAAAAAGCAATTGACCTTCATCAAAACTTTTCAGGAAAGTTTAAGATTATTCTAACAAAGGCTCAAGACCCTTATATCAAAAAGAGATCACAGTGTCCCAATAACCATCTCCCTCTCAACAAAATGCACACAACTCTCTAAATACTTTAAAATAATGACTATTCATATTAAGATATATATATATTTTATTTACTTTATAAAATAATTGACTATTTATATTAAAAATATATATAGAGAGTTTTTATTTATTTTAATGAAATGATAGTTTTATGAAATATATCTAATAAATATTTATTAAAATACAAATATCTTTGTAAAGAAGTTATAAACTCATTTATTTACTTTATTATCATGTCATATCTTTTTATGTTTATATGATTTAATTTTTAATAAAGCTGTGCATCTAAAGAAACTATGCTTTATGCTTTCTATAAAACTTAGACACCATACAATACTTGAAAATGTTGGTTGACCTTTACCAGTATATATAAAACAAAACTATGTTCAAAAGATTTCTATAACCATAAAATTGTCAGAATTATCTCTAAGTTTGAAAAGTGTATGTGTTTTACCATACAATACTTAAAAATGTTGGTTGACTTTACCACTATACATAAAACAAAATTATGTTCAAAAAATTTCTATAACCATAAAATTAAAATTGTCAGAATTATCTTTGAAAAGTGTACATGCTTTTCAAAATGTAGTATTTCATCAACAGATAAATTAAGTCAAATTTGGTTGAAATTTTAGTATCTGTCATAAAGATTTGAATATTGACAAAGCAGCAATGACCAATTATGATCATTATTGTTTTCCAAACAAGCACATTCATCCAAACAAAAATGAAAGAAAACAAAAAAAATGATATTTTTTCATTCAAACAAAATTAAAACAAAAGGATTTTACAGCAGGTAGTACAACTAGCAATAAAGATACAGAAACTATTCAAAAATGTTTTTCAATTGTTTCAATAAAGGGTTTGCACAGCTCTTGACAGAAAGCTTCATCCTAGCTGTACCGTTTGTCTCCGTGAATCAACGTAATTTAAGGATCATTGTATGACATAGACTTGGCACAAAATGGACAAGAGAGCAAGCTAGTTTGGTATTGTTACTCAAAAAAGGAATTGAAAAAGGAATTGAGGAAACAATTTTGCAATGACATACAAAATGATGAAGATGTCTAAATGAATACAAAGAAGTCAATTACAGAAATTGTTTCAATACGATTTGTACGACACTTGACAAAAAGCTGTATCCCAACTGTACCATTTGCCTTGGAAACTTGTTTTAACAAAGGGTTTGCCCAGCACTCGAGAAAAAGCTTCATCCCAGCTGTACAGCCCTAGAGATGGTGAGAAAGCTTTGTTTCAGCTGTTCGTGAAGGGAGAAGGGCTTCCAAAAAAAATGGATGAGCTGCGAGTATTTTCCAGTTACATACAAAATGGTGGAGATCTCTAAATGAATACAAAGAAGTCAATTAGAGCAATACCTACCATTATTAACAAAGAGCACTGATCTCCATCGGGGAAAAGGTTGTTCGAACAAGGCAGGTCCCACAGCATAGCTCATTCTCCCTTATTCCTCTATCACTCTTAAATTCAGGGCATTAAACTCCAAGCAAAGGTCATTCCAGAGTTAGTAGAACACAGTCGGTTCCAGCGTCGAGCAGAGCATAGCGTTGTAGAAGTAGTTCCAAATCCATATCTTATCCAGTCCAACTTCTTCCTCTGTCACATACAAACAGAAGAAAATGTCTGAATATTTCAGATTCATAAGCCCATGCCGCGCGCGCCTCTATTCAACAGATAGAGCAAGCGCGCCGAAGCTTTTGTCAGTTCCAACGGACAGGATTGGCGCGTCGAGTGAAGGAAAAGGCGGGATATAAACTTTTTAGGAAAGACCAGAATTGAGGTTTATAATTTCAAAAATGCATACATAAATATAAATGTGGGAGTGTTGTATTTGAAGTTGTTTAAAAAATGCATACATAAATATAAATGTGGGAGTGTTGTATTTGAAGTTGTTTATGCATGTGACAGTTTTTTGTTTTGTTTTGTTATGGGTTGTTGTATTTGAAGTTTTTTTTTATGCATGTGAATTTTTTTGTTTTGTGACATTTTTTGTTTTGTTTTGTTTTGTTATGTTATGGTTAGTTATTATTAAAATTTTATAAATATTATGATATTGCTTGATTTGTTTTAGAAAATGAAAATGAATAGGTAATCTTATGATGTTTTTAAACCAAGGTTGCAATAAACTATATTATTGGTTTATATGTTATTGTGTGTGTGTGTTTTAATTGTTTTATATTTAGTTTCTATATTTTATCATACATTATTGAGCCAAGATGTGATTGTTTTATTTTTTTTAGACAGAAACGGCTAGATTGATATTTATATAAAAAAATGGTGTAACCATTGAAATAGTACCACGGAGAACACAGATTCCCTTGAAACAGTATATTTAACCACAGAAACAGTACCACAGAGTGCATAGATTTAACCACGGAAACAGTACCATGGAGTGCATAGATGCCCTTCAAAAGCGGCATTCAAAATTCAAAAAACTATAGCCCTTATACAGTTTGGGTTGTTACCTCTAGTGCCCATATAGTTCATGATAGAAAGACAAAGAAACACTTCTAGATACATGTTGTGCACAACTAAACTTATATAGATAAACCAAAAAACAAACTTCCTATGAGAACTTGAATCAATTTGTTGTCTCGTCATGGCGAGAAGAAGAACCCGTGAACGCAACAACTTCCAATTTCCCCACATTCAGTTCCATCTTTTAAGATTTTATTTGCAAGTTTTCTAGCATCCATGTCAGTTCATGTTTGGTTAAGGAGATAATACGGGAAAATTCCTTTCTCATTTGAACCATATCCCTCTCAATTATTTCTAGAGGATGCCCTCCCTCAGTATCCATCGTGTTGAGGTATTGATTCATCCTTTTGATCTTCTTCCTTATGTTCTTGATATTAGATTCAATGGACTGGACTGGTGCAGAAGACGCCATGGACTCTGAGGACATTTCCATTTTGGTGAGGACAACCTAAATAACAATAATATCAGTGAAATCCATGCTAGCGTAGACGAAACAGAGTTGGAGTCTGCGGGCATTGCGATAGCCTTGAATTATAACCTTACCACCCTTCGCAATCATTGTTCCCAAATTTGTTGGATGATACGCCACAGACTTCACGCACAGGAGATGGGACATGGTGCATTCATAAACTAGTCACTGCCTTGGACGAGACCCAGAGCCATACTCCCCCTTTAAGACTTGGGACCATTTTGCATGCGTGAACCCATGCACCCACCTCAGCCTAGTAGATACACCACGAGTTGAGGAGCTCAACACGGTGCACCATGTGGGAGGGGCATGTCGCGAACCCTAAGGACCATAAGCCATGGTCCTATGGGATTTGGAAAAAATTGATAGAATCATTCTTCACTAGGAGTCCTTTGCCAAGGGTAGGGGTTGGATTTGCGGCATGATCCGCTTTACCATTAGGTTTCCTTAGGACATGGAAGAAAACAATTTTACGAAAAGAGTTAGATAGACTTTGAATTTTCCTAATCAGTTGTCGGATCTTCATCTGAGACGGTAATGAGTTGTGAGAGAGATATTGGATTATTAATCTTGAATATATGATCACTATCAACTCATTGATACCCCGGTTTCTCGCTAGAGGGAGGCCTTTCGAGAGGGCTAGCCCTTTCGCTACATTGTTTGTTTCACATCCTAGACCCTAAGAGTAAGTCGTTTCCATTTTTCCATCTGGGGTGATGAGAACCCCTTCCCCCCTACTGCCCCTTGTGATTATTTTATTATTCAAAGTACCCTTCCTTATATAGGCAAGTAGAGCCAACATTCTCTATATTGGCCTTGAACTCAAGGGAATACATGTTTTCTAAACATGTCAATTTTGGCTGAAAATGAGGCTTTGAAAAATATCTAAATGGTGTAACTTAACCTAGAGGAAAGCAGGTGGCATATCCACTAGTTATGGAACCATTGTCATTCGCAAGGTAGATGCTTATATAAATCTTATTGCATTCCCAGAAATTCTTCAATTGTCCCAAAGAATGATCCTTTTCTAGTGAAAGGGGCTACAAAGACAATGGAAAAGTCAAATTAAACTCATGTTTTACTATTTGTACTTGCTAGGAAATTGCATATCAAGCATTTCTTACACTTGAGTGGTGGGACTTATATTAAGTTGATGAGTTGTTATTAAGAACCAACCAACCAAATACCTTGGTCTTCAAGAAGGGCAAGATTTTGTGTTATTACAACATGTACTACACATGGTTTTAACGTCATGGCTCCCTTTTTGTTAAGTTTCTTTAAAACTAGGTGTTTTGGCCATATCTCAGAATTGAGCTCTTTATATTTTTTTCCCATAATATTTTTCCATTTGAACATTTTCAATCCTTGCAACTTGATCTACAAGTAATTAATATTGAATTGGATGGAGTAAGGTTTGATATTACAAAGCTTTACCCATGTGTGTTTGTAAGTGGCTTGTATCCTTTTTGAAAAAGATTTTTAAACTTCCAAAGTGACCTATTTTGTCTTCTTTCTTGCACAATTCTGCTAATATGAATAGATCCTTCTAGGCTATTCTCTTTTGTTCATGAAAGGATTAAACCACTTTGTTCGCTATCTTAATGAAAGGTCCAAAATTAAGATAGATTTTATGTTGAGATCCCATTCTCTTTTGGGGAAATCCAAACTTTAAGTGTAGTTCTTTTCTCATTAACTATCAATCTTTGCAAATCAAAATTTTTTGAAAGCAACACAACTACCAACTATATTACAAATTCCTAATTTATGTTTATATCCGCTAGATGAGTATCATTTTGAATGCAATGTTGTACAATAATATGTTAAGATCCATTACACTAGTCACCCTAACAATCCATTCCATAGCTAAAAAAAAATTTGCTCCCTAGTGTCATATATCAATTAAATTGAGAATTGGGCCAACCTTCCTTGGAAAACTATAAATGTCACATGAGAACCATTGAAGACTTCTAGTCATTGTCTACTTCTCCGTATGAATGATTGTCAAATAAATTATACAATAGTTATCCTTCTTACAAATGGTATGTATAAGGGAAACCATCTTGGAATATTCTCCCAAACTTGTTCAAGACCTAATACCACAAGTCCTTTAGAGATGTATCAATTCCAAAGACAATATCCAAGTATCTAAAAAATTGACCTTGTGCAATATTCTTCTACTTAAAAGAAAATCAATTTGGAAAGTTTCCTAATCAACAAACTGTGTCTTCTCCTTAATCACCCATTATCAAATGCTTTAGCATAGATGTCTATGTATATTGCATTTTTCCTTCGATATAGATTTGAGTCGGATTGTGGCTAAGATTATATGGATAAACAAAAGGAAAATTATGTAATTGTACATCATTTGAAAGAAGAATGCCTTGAATCTTTGCTTACATTTGAGTAGCTTCAAGAAGATAACTAAATGCATATGTGGAAATAGAATTGTCATGTAATCAAGGTGCTAAAGCTTCAATCATTTCTTGATGGATATTTGAAGTGGAATCACCTATGAAAAATGACCATGAATATAAACTTTGGTTGATGCATTTGAGAAAATACTCGAGACTACCCACTACTTGAGTAAAAAAACTTCCAAACCTTCACCAAAAGATCATATTAAGGATGGAAATTCTTTCAACCATGTTGCACCTTCATCAAAGTAAATCATCAAGAATAGATCCTTTTCAATGGTCCCCTTACTGTTTCAATGTTTTTCCATGTTTAATAAGCATGTTTAGCATGAATTGACCCTTAATCAAACCCATTTGTCCATGCTGAACAATCCTTTCAATGGTTAAATGTTGTTGGATAGGAATTTAGCTCTAGGACATTATATGATATATCAAGCAATCTAATTGGGGGCTAACCTCTTATAGTGTTTCTATTTTGTTCGTTTTAGGAGTAAGCTTGATCAACCCCATATCCACTTCATGACCCATATGGTCCATTTCTAATTTTGCTTACATGTGATTAGAAGATCATCACTAATTATACCCAAAGAATCATAAAAAGTCACAAGGATGCACATCTAAGTTGGAGAGATTTTCCCTCAATCATATCATGTAAAGCCTAAAGAATCCCAATTTTATCCAAAGTTCAAGGAAGAAATTTATTCTCAAATATGGCGATTTTAATAGGCACGACCTACCTAATGAGTATTTTTTCCTCATTTCAAGTGACATCACAATCCCCTCAAACAAAGATTCTTTGGAATTTCATTGGAAAACGTTTTACTTATTCTATGCCCATATGTTTCAACTCCACAATGTTTGAGAACCATGATTTTTAAGTGACATCATCACCTATTTTCCATGGTTAGCAATTTGGCTAGTCATTAATTCTTAAACCACCTTATTGTTATCTTGGGTTAGTTTTGTGGAGTGTTAAAGATGGTTATTTGTCTATCTTCGACTACTTCTTCCTTTGTGTGTAGTGGTATAATTCTAACTTTTTGGTAAAACAATGGAAGCTTAGATGAAATTAGTGGTTTCTCCATTTGAGAGTTACAAAACAAAGTACTTTTAAGATCATGGAGTTATACGAAATACTTTTCTTTAAATTTGGAAAAGTATTATGGTTAAACTATAGGGAGTATTGTGATTGAAATTTGAGAAATATATGAAATATTTTCGAAATTGATATATAAGTCTATATAATGGAATTTTGCATTCAAAATGATTATTTGTAATGGATTTATAATTTTTTGTACTTTATAACATTTATAACATTAATTTAAGAGGTTACAAGGGATTATAATATTTTTTTATTGGTCGTAGTGAATTAAAATATTAAAGGTCTCCATTTTCTAAATTCTTAGTGATCCTTGATTGGAAGGGGGTTATAGAGTTACCTCATGATATAAACGGCATTGTAATTTTAGATGTTTTTTAAACCAAAATTCATAGAGATTTAATCTGTGAACATTACAAAATTGTAGGGAGTTGTAAGGTGGTTTGGAAGTCACAATGGGTTTATTTTGTGCAAGTTATTATATTGAGAGTAATTTGTAATTTTAATTATAATAATGTTTTCAAGTTTGGATTTTGGGACTTTAAAGTGCTTTGAACGTTATCAGAAGATACTTAAAAAAATACATTTTTTATATTGTGTCCTAAATACGCCAAAAAATTAATAAGGAGGTTGTAGAATCTTTGTCTGTGTGCCTCGTCTATTGGTTCATGGTGGAATTTGACCTTCTGAATATTGGTGCATGTTGGTATTTTTATTTTCTAGAGAGAAACTATCTGACGTATAATGAATCAAGCACATGCACACTATTCTATAAAAACACAAGTACAAGAATAAAAGAAATAATATTATCAATCTAAGAAGGCAAGCAAAGGAAATCCATGATTTGAACTTCACAGAAAATTTGGTCACAATTTTGACGCATATTGCATAATACGGTCATCTACAAAATTTCTTTTGTAAAGTATTTGAATATTTTTTGTGGCTTGTAATTAGAGTCATTTGATATGGCCCAACATTGAATAGGGGAATCAAAGGTATTTATTTGTGACACATTGTTTTGGATATGTAAATGAATTCTTTAAATTAGGATGTGAGTGAACATCAAAAGTTTGTTCAATATTATGCACACTTTAATCAACATTGCACATGGAAAAACAATTCAAATAAGCAAACATTCACTCAATGATATGACCAATATTGTCTATAAGTTATGCATAAAAATATTGATATTTTCAAAACTCATAATAACTTGATAAATAATGAATTGCATTTTTTTGACAAGATTCTAAAACCATACTTCTTCAATGTAATCCATTATTTCGATTAACATTTTTGGAAAGTGAACAAAAGGATATTGAGCACCATCTAGCTATGAATTAGTCATATGAATTTGATGAAGGCATTATGGAGATAAATAATGAATAGGATGAAAACACTAAGCTGAGAGAAAATACCATGGATAAATAGACTAAGGCAGGTAAGGATAAGTTTGAAAATGAAGGTAATTCTATAATACTTTAGGAACAGTTGCAATTCAAGAGGAACAATTTTTTCCTAAGATATGACAAGACCGAGTTTGACTTTGTTCACATTCCTAATTAGTCCAAACTTGTGAAATTTGTGAGTATTGGATTTCTTGATGATGATTTACAAAGGCATATTATTGATAACAAGTTAGATGAAAGTACCTAAACTTGATGATCAAGATGAGTAACATGAAGAAAAGGATGATGGAAATGAAATTGATGATGATAATTTGGATGGTGTACCTAAATAGTGCCAACATTGTCACCAAGTTGGACATCGTGAATTACAATGTGTTTATATTTAGCCATTGAATGTATGTGGGAAAACAAACCACCTTGCACAAAGGTGTTGGAAGCAACCAAAGATTAAGATAATAATAAAAAAAAAAATTGGATGGTTAGGTATGTGGGATCATACTTTGGAAGGCATGTTATTATAAAGGCCTTATCGATGGATTCATACATAGTTACATGGATGCTTGATCAACTAGGTTTATTTTCTAGATGGACATGAATATTTTGATTTAGGATTTGATTATTCAAGGCATGAATGAGGCCCACTTTATCTATTATTTTCAGTTGGAAATTGAGTCTATAGATTCCACTCAAAGATAGTATGTGTTAGCACTCAAAATTTCTACCTAAAATTTCTATGTTCTTAATCCAAAAAAATTAGGAATTTTTGTTAGAGGGCACTCTTATTCATTCATCTTGGCTAGAGTTTGCATTCTACAATGAAAATTAGAAATGTTGACTATAAAGGTGTTGTATAATGACATTCTCATTCTTCAACATGCTACAAAATGAGCTACAATTCTGTAGAAAAAGGTTATTGTGGTAATAATTCAATGCTAAAGAATCAAACTCAATTATACAACAAATGTTCAATTCTATTAGTATGGAAGCACTGTAGAATCCCATTAATTTAATGGACGAGTGTCTCTTATCACAATCAATGAACCAGTTGATTAGGAACGTGAAATGATTCATATACAATTCATCGAATGATTTATATTTCTTTTCTGAAAAAAGAAAAAAATTTATTTCAAAAATGCAATTTAATCTCCACATCCATTTTATGTTTTGAAACACCTTATCGAGATTTCATTCTTCAGCTACCATATTGTATACTCAATTATGGCACCCCATAAAGGAAGAAATCCAGTGCATTATTAGCCTCATGGCATGATACTCGATGTCTATCCTTGTAATACCCCTAGTTTTTCCTTGTATGAATTTGAACAAAATTATGTAAATGATATAAATATGTTACTATGGCTTCCTAGTGTGAAGCTCAATGGCAAGGCTCGGCTAGTGAATGGATATGCATGTATGATGTAAATATTTTATTTGGACTTTATGTTTGGCTTATCATGCCAATTGGAAATGGATGCAAATATTATGTGCATAAATAATAAAATGGTCCAAGAATGGATTTGTAAATTGCACCAAAGAGGCTATGATTCCACCAGAGGGGAAGAGGAAAGATGGTCCATGGGAGACCAAATCCTTGCTTCCATGTTTCAACACTAGAAATCACCCAAAATTATGTCATGTGCCTTGAATAAGCCAATTATCTCATTTTTTTGGCTATTTTACAATCATTGAATGCATGTGTTGGGTTGGTGGAAAAAGTCATCTCATGTTGTTATTGAAGTATGGGACTGACTACCATTTTGTGACAGTTTTTTCAGCTGTTAGAAGTCAGTATGTAGCTTCCAAGAGTCCTTCCTTCTACTGTCACAAGTTATGCTAATTGTCTTCTCACCATTTTCTCATACCTAATAGAGTCAATCTTCACTCACACACACTCTCAAGAAGCCTTCTACGCTACTGAAACTCTGTATTGTTGTTCATGACTTGCATAACCCAAAAAAATTGAACTTAGGGACATAGATGCAAATTTGGAAGGGGAAATCGATGGTTGTAGGTGAGCCGAGACGTTGGGTGAGTTAGGGAGCCTTTGCCATTGTTTTCTCTTGCTAGTGGATGCTTAATAATCCATGAATTGAGGCTATAGGTGGTTCTTTAGCAGCCTTAGTAGGTTAGTCTTCTTCTGTGCACAAAGAAGGAGCACTCAACAATATGGATATCCAAAGAGAATTGTTGATCAGTGAAGGGGATTCATGATCCAAGTAGGGTCTTGTGTGGGGAAGGTATTATGGAAGCCAAGGTATGAGAGTTGAGTGAGAGCCATGTAGAGATCTCAATGAGATTTTGGCTATGCATAGAGAATATATCATGTTTTGGGACAAGAGAGAGAATCATGTAGGTGTTTCCTTCATCCTGGTGGCCGCATAGCCCAGCTTGTGGGTGGCCTCTAAATGTTAAAGAATATAGGTAAGCAGAGTTCCTATGGTTGGTTGGTGCAAGTTTCTTTAAGTGCAAGATATATATCTTCTAAACAATGTTTAAAGATCAAAATACATTCTTGTGAATGTTAAGCTAACTTTACTTTGCATTCAAATTTGTTCTTCTTTTCTTTGTTTTATATTTGGTTTGATCTCTAAGTAAGATGCCAAGGAATTGTGAGACTTTACCTTTTTTTTTTATACCATTAAGATTTAAATATAATATATTTTAATACCTTGTGGCATTAACCTACCTTTCAAAACTAAGGAACTCTCACACTAATGTTATCCCAAGCTAAAGGTGTGCTAAACTTTCCCTTCAAGTAGTCAAATGACAACTTTTAGTGCTAACATCTTTTGGCATCATTTATAGGGATGAAATTGAAGATTTCCCCTGGGAGAATGACCATGATTAGATATGAATTTAATGGTGATATTCATAACAAATTTGTCTAGAGATATTTCACCTAGAGGCTCCATGGCCAAAGAATCCACTGGAAAATTCACTAGTTCATAATGTCAATGCCGTCTGATTCTCGAATGAATGCTATAGTAGCTGGAAGGTTTTCTCTTATAAATTTTTTGTTGTCCATGTTTTTCCAAATGATGTTTCTATTATGGATGAATGGGAAATTTTCATTCCAATATTCAGAGATGATAAAGACCACAACCCTACAGAGAATTTTTTTATGTTTCATGAACTTATGTATCAGTTTCGTATTCCCCATGAATATGTGTTAATGAAGAATTCCTTATGTATTCCCTTGACATAAATTCGTGACAATGGTACATATGTATACCTTTTTCTATAATTTTATCGTTGAAATAATTTCATTACATTTTCATAATCACTGTAAACAAAATTTTCCAACTAAGCTTTTATTTCAAAATTGTTGTGAAGAATTTCATTCAGGTTTTCAGCATAGAGAAGAGTGTTCTTATAACAACGAGGAAGATGAATTTACTAATAAATAACTTATCCAAGCTATAATGTCGATATATGTAACAATTATTCGGAAAATGATTTTAGTTATTCACATGATCAAGGTCATATTGATCTAGGTTCTTATGAGAAGTTAGTGTTTATTAAAGACCACATATAATCAGCAATTGAAGAAGTAGAGATGGTACATCCTCATGCTGCTACTTTGAATTATTTTAAAGAATTTTGTGTCTAGATGAGCACCATCAAACTAATTGTGAATTAGTTTCCCCAAATTATAATGAAGTTCATGTTATTAAAGAATCATTTCAAGAAAACTAGCAACTTGTCTTTAATTATGATCATTATTCTTGACAAGAAACAAAGGTTTTTATGATCCACCTATCTATGATGAGTATAATGATATTGATGATGATAAATTACTTGGGAATCTAGAGGCATTTTCTTTTACTGAAGATTCTTACTAGCAGTGTCAAGAAAATAATCATATCATTGTTAATGACAGTTAAGCCATATATGATGAGTATGAAAAATATTTAAAGGAGCATATTTCTATTCCAACTTGCACAGAAATTTGCAGAAACCAACATGTTTATGATAGTTATGCATCTTATTCATTAGAATATGATGAGGTATCATATTAGTTCACAAATATTTCTTTCCCCTCAACAGTTGAAAACGAGTTTCAAGAAATCGGTGAATTCACATTTGGCATTCTTGAAAGATAATGTAAATAGATAGTTCAACAGAATGAAGATTTTATTAAGCATGATGTGTCTCCTCTTGGTATTGATGAAATTGTGTTGCATATTCTTCATTCTTATGATAATATTGTTATTTTGGATGCTACTAAAAAAATTATACCCAAGAAATTAATGAACAGTTTTAAGGATTAGTTGTTCCCCTAATTGTAACAAAATATATGATGTTTATAAGCTGTTCAAAGGAGCATAACATGATCATGATATTTCCAATAGATCGAAAATTACATAGAAATTATTTTATTTTTTAACTCACTTGGAGTTTTTTCATGATCTTCAAGAGCCAATGGAAATTTACATGGAGTCAATTTTTCTAAAGGTTGTAAATATGGTAGGTCTTGATATGCCACTCACTTGGAGTAATGAGTATATATTTTCCATGAAATTTATGTTGTTGATGTTCTATTCTTTTTTCTTTAGTTTATTGTTGACATGGTTTACAATTTTTTTTTGAAAAGATGCATTTGTGGTTAGGTTTTTTTAATTGTTTTTAATTGTTTTATATTTAATATCTATACAAGATCTCCCTCATACATGGCTGTAGAGGTCGCAATGAAAAATCATAGGCCTTAGTCAACCCCAAATCTCAAAATGGTTAGTATATGAAAAGGCATAGGTCATAGTCCACCCCAAATCTCAAATAACTAGCACACCGACATAGTTTGTGGTTGGATCACATCCATAGGGATCAAATGGTTGAGAGATAGTTATGGAATTGAAACAATTTTTGTATTCCTCGTATTCTTCTAGTTAAACGGTTCAAATGTGAGTTATCCATGCCTAGCTACATGTTATCACCGGCATTCTTCTTGTTATCCATTTATCAAGTATCAGTTATTATATTCTTTTTATTTTTTATCGCACATTCTTCTAGTTTTCTGCCATGAATTATTGGTTATCCATTCATCAACTATGATTTATCCCTACATTGCTACGAGTTATCCATTCATTAGTTAGATACTAGTTATTTTTTTATATTCTTTTTTTAATACTTGTTTATTTTGAATTTTGAACTAATATGAATAAATTATAATTAAAACATAAATAATCAGCAATTGTAATACTGAACTTTACAGTAAAGGAAATAAATATTTCTTATATAACAGAGGAATTATATTAAAATAAACTTCTTTCATTTCCTTGTCAAGTGCTTCTTCTAAAATTTGCAAAGACATTGCGTCTCTCCAGTCACTGAGTTCATGCATGTTGAGGCTTATCATGTATGCAGAACATTGGTGAACTCGTTGTTGGATTTCATTGGGAAATAACCTCAGATGACAATTGTGGACAAAGCAGGCAAGTTGCAATTGATACCCGAAGGTGGAATTTATGAAAATTTAATTCTATAGAGTGGATTCACCTAAGCATTTAAAAAAAATTAATGGAGATTAGTAGATATTGGTTAGTAAAATTTAAAATTTGTTTTTATTTTTTAACTATAAAACTCTAACTTTAAATCTTAAAGCTACTCTAGATGAAGTCTGAAGATCAATTTCCAGACTAAAGGTAGGAGTCCATAATTTGTGTTGATGCCCAGAAGCGTTTTTCGATAGTACTGAGTTCTCAAATATCCTCATTCGATTGTGATCTCGTCGGGATCATTTTTGCATTTCAATTCAAGGGTTATTACAGAAGATATTGACGTTTATTACACGGGAAGAAATAGTAGGGTTCTAAGTGCTAACTTTCATTTACCTTAATCGAAAATATAGAACATCATCTTTTTCGCCTGGAATATCTAATAGAAAACTCTGAACCTTTTTCATTACCTGATTTTTTTCCACCATGAATGGACTAGATGGTCTTCCAATGCTAACATATCCACCACTACCCATATGACAGAATATCATTTTATTACAGAATCCTATATAAATGCTTTTCGTGAGTAGAAAACAAATTTTCATCATATTTTGCTGGATACTGCTCACTATCACTCTATCCATGTTCATTATCTTGATTTATTTTATCTGCAGGATACTCATCATCATTCTGTAGGCTTGTTCATTATGTCCTTGTTATTGTTCATATGTATTTTCTTCCAGTTGATCATTGTAATAAGCAGTGTCTGCATTTTTATTCTGTCATTTCTCTCGATTTTCGTAAGATTCGTCGATCTGTATCTCTTCATATCTACGTTTATTCTTTCTAACTTCTTGAGATTCATTGAAATCCACAAACACATTTTGACTTTTAGAAACAGATGTATTCCCATCATTGCTTTGACTGTCAGAAGCATATTTATTTCCATCATTGCTTTGATCTAAATAAGAGGACGACAAATAAGGGATATCAAGATCAACATGAAACAAGGGCATAGACTTCTTCAAGGATGATTTTAGGGGCGAATTATAGCCCAATGGTGAATTTTAAGGGTTCCCTAAAAAAAGGTGGGCGAATTTTTATATTAAAATATTCGCCGTTAATTTATTTTGTATATAGCTATGCTTTTGTAAATAGCATTCGTCCCGATTTAGGGGAAAATCTAAAAAACAATATTAGCCCACGAAATTAATTTTTTTTGCCCCCATTCGCGTGAATTTTTCCATCTGCCAGGAGATTTTTGCCAAAATTCGCCCAATTTTTTCCGATTGGGAGGAGAAATGGGGATTTTTCGCCGGATTTATGGATAGTAGTTTGAAAAAATGGTGTTTACGATTAAAAATTTGATATTTCGCCGGGATTTATGAAAAATTCTATAAACTGGTATTACTTCCCCTCGATTGGGGTAAATTGGACATAGTTTGTCCTAGATTTGGATTTGTTTACCTATATAATGGTGCAAGAATCAGGACTCAGGCTCAAGCTTGATTTTTTTGCAAATCTGTCTTTACAGTGGCTGTCAGGCTGATTCGTGATTCGTGGGAAGCAATTTCAGAAAGTTTTCTGCACTGTGCCAGGTTAGTTTCTAGAATCTTCTTTTATTTGCAGGCTTTTCTGGTTGCTAGACCACAGCTTGATTTATTTGCCAGGGCACATGGTACAAGATTCTATTTTTCTTTACAATTTCTGTACATATAATGCATACAGCTCTAGTTTCTGGTTGGGCCGGTTCAATGGCTCTATACGAATTAGCAGACCAGGTGGTGAAGAGCCAATAGCTGTTTATTCTACTATTGAGTCTTCTGATCATGCTCTTTATTTTGTTGAAATACGAATCCTGTTCCCATTTGAACAGAGGTTTCACTAGTTTATAAGAGTCCAACGTTGTTGGCAAAGTGGCAGAAAAGAAGCGAGGGCACTGTCCACATGGTGGCTGTCGAACAACGAGGCGATGAAACGCTCTCGGGTGACTGTTCGAATTCCCAGTGTGTGCTTTCAGCAATGAGTGACGATTCAGCTTCTGGTCGTGGGACTTTATGTTCATAATGCTGTTATGCTTGCTTTAGGTACTCTAGAAAAACAAATCTTGATCGACCCCATATTTTCTCTTGCCTCCTCGAGGGGTTGGGCAGAGGAACGAAATCACAGGAGCACTTATCATCATGCTTCCCTCCTTTCTCTTTTTGTAGTGCCTCGATCTCGAATCAGGACCTTTCTTTTGGGTATTCCAAGACATCTAGGGCCCACGCATGGCCACTTAAAGGTATGATTCTCCTCTTTGAGGGAATCGGCAGCTATGAATCTGGGCAATGCCTCCTAGAAATGATTGTCTATAAGCAATTGGGTTACCAGTGTCAATAGCAAGTTTGATAAGCAGGCAGTTCGGAATGATCCATAGTGTTAATAATACCGGGCTGGTTCAATTTTTTGTGTGCTTTGATTTGCTAACGTATCCAACCTCCCCCGCCCCAATAGAGAGATAGCAGCCCCACCTAAAACCCAGGCCTTTTGAACGATCTCGAATCAGGATCTTTCTTTTGGGTATTCCAAGACATCTAGGGCCCACGCATGGCCACTTAAGAGGTATGATTCCCCTCTTTGAAAGAGAACTAGCAGAGTCCTTTTGTCAGGCATGATTCTCCTCTTTGAAAGAGTAGTAACGGAGGCCTTTTGGTAGGCATGATTCTCCTCTTTGAAATAATAGTAGCAGAGGCCTTTTGTCAGGTTCCCAGTAGCTGTACAAATCCAATGGTATGGCTCC
>LPNX010012268.1:4789-24606 GCA_001517045.1 Pseudotsuga menziesii
AGAAACTTTCTTTCTAGGATTAGTTTTTCCAATTTTAATGGAATATTTCTTTAATGCATAATTTTTACAAATTAAATGAAATAAATAAAATGTTTACAAATAAATTCAATGTCATAGAAGTCCTTGTAATAGAATTTTTCTAGATTTCTTGAAATATGTGTTTAAGACTTTATTTTTTAAAAGAGACCACATGTAAATACAATATTTTCAAGGGAACTTAAACTTCCACACACTTTTCCACCATGAAATTGGGTCCCCTATATCTTGTTTGAAGCTCAATACATTGTATCCCATCTTTGGATTATACACTCCAGTTCGATTCTTGGACCAAATCATACTATCTTCCTCCTATGTGTTCCTTACATGATGAATCTTAAGACTCTTAGTGATATCCTTCCAAACCTCAGCATCTCCCCCCTAAAACCTATCCAATTAGCTAACCACTTTTCTTGCTTCCAAATAGAAGTCTAATCCTAATTTAAAATGTGGTTGATCTTATATAGACACCTACCCCTTGGAGAAGCAATCATATGATTGGCCATCCTAAAAATGGCATTGCGCCCAACCCAAGGGTCCTCCCACCAATCTAACCCTACCCTCATTTCCAACCCAACTAGTCCCAATCACCAAGAAGGAAAAAACAACAACATTCCACATAATGGAAACATTTTGAATACTCTTCATAGGATTCCTAATCCGTTCTTCCATATAATCAAGTGAAATATACTTAGTATACTACTACCTCACAACATAAGCCCTTTCCTTAAGCAACCTCTAGACACACGTCATTGCCAAATCCCTTGAAAAATTAAATATGTTATTTCAACCAAAATCCTCGTTTATGCAATCTCTTCAACATAGCTTTTAGTTAAACAACTAAAATTCAATTATTACAAAATCCAACCCCCATTAATTAGTGCATATTAAGATCCGTGTTTTGGTATACAACCAGTATAGATTTATCTTAAATCTATATCTCTTAAGCATCGAGAAGGTTCAAAAAGAAATTGAGATGAAAATCTTTCAATGTTTATGAGTTCTCAAACTAAGATGAATGTACATTGTGCTCTTTCCTTAAATTTTCATTTTTACATTTATATATTTTTAGTATTTTGATTTATAATCATAAATATTACACATCTAAACCATACTATAATATTATTGTTTAAATATAATATTATGTTGTCTTATACCATATGTCACATAAATATACATTAAAATTACATCTCTTCCTTATACTCACTACAAAATGCATGCTACTTCTCTTAATGCAATCATGGTTACAAATGCATCAGCTTATATCAAAACTCCTCCATTGTTTTACAATCATTAGTACACATGCAACATGACTTGGCCTAAATTGTGCTCCAATTTTAATGGCCAAAGGATAATCACTGACATATGTATATTTAATCAACGTTACACCATTGCTCCATTCTAGTTTCCATTCATCACCATTTTTATGATATACAATCTTCTTATTGTGCAATCAAGTTAATTATGAAAAAATGTATCGATGGGTGTGCAAAACAATCATGGTAATAATTGAAGTATTTAATGCTCATCTCTAGCCATAAACTTGGAGGAAAGAGAAAATATGACTATTTCATTTTTTTTAAAGCTAGGAATAAGAATATAATATAAATGTTTTCATAGTGTTTAGTAATTATGATATATTTTTGGAATTTCATAGTGTAAAAATTTATAAAGATCAACGTGTTTCAAGTGGACACTTTACCCATCTTCAGGATCACAAGAAGCTTTAGCAAGATGGAAAAGATTATCGCAGAATATATAGAGATGGATGAGAGACTAGTCGTTAGGTTAAGAATAGGTTAGTTGAGAGAAGATTAAAGATTAAGGTCAAAAATAATAAATAATAAAATTATTGATTTAATAGGGATATTTGAATAAATAAAGGTTCAGTAAAAAGTTATTATATTAAATAAATTTGTTATTATATTAGATAAAATTAAACAAGAATTCAACCATTAATATTGTAATAACTATAATTGTAAGATTAAATGTATTGAATGAAAAGAAAAATTGAAATTGTTAAAAAACAAAAAATTAAGGAGAAAATATATCCATATAATATGTAAAGCAACTTTGAACAATTATAATTATTATAATTAATTTAAGACTATAAAAATGGTCGAGAGTACAAGGAAAAGTTAAAGTTAAAATTATTATACTTACTTTAAGACTATAAAAATGATGGAGAGTAAAACGAAGAGATAAAAATATTATATGGATTGCTATATCAAGATTTTATAACTTGGTCGTATTAGGCTTTCTAAGCATGATGATGAAATGCTTGGTCATGGAATGTAGCAACAAAATAGGTAAGCACTAAATTAGCTTATGAAGTCATCTATTTTACTTGTTTTGATCCAATGAAGAAATGATGGCATAAGCAGCTCTGGAAGTGGAATGCCTCCATAAAATTGAAGTGCTTATATTGGTTTCCTTTGGAGAACAAAATCTTGACATGGAATAATTATTGAAAAAAAGGTGGTTATGGACCTAATGTTTTCCCACTTTGCAAAAGAGATAAAGGATCCATGGATCATCTTCCAGTACATTGTTCTATTATTCAACAAGTTTGGCAAGAAGTTGCTAGAAGGCTCAATACGACTTGTAGATGAGCACATGACTCTTTTGAAGATAGTCTCGAACATTGGGAAGCTAGTGATGTCAACCTTAGAGAATTGCATTTGTTTTTTATTTGGGGGACTTGTTGGCAAAGGATAATTATTGTAAAAGAAGTGGTTATGGACCTAATGTTTACCCTCTTTGCAAAAGAGATGAAGAATCCATGCATATAATCTTTTGATACATTGTTCTATTATTTAGCAAGTTTGGCAAGAAGTTGCTATAAGCCTCAATACGACTTGTAGATGGGCACATAGATCTTTTGCTATAACAATGGGGTGCTAATGAATTGCCTCTGGTTTTTATTTGGGGGATTTGGAGGCATAGAAATCTAGTATTGTCCAAAGATAAACAGTTTAACACTTACATGACTAGTACCTTCATTGTTGGTACGTACAAAGAGTATCATAAGACATTTGTGGACCTTGCTCTTGGGGAGTACTCTTTTTGGCACATTACAAATGAATGGTGTCCCTTCACATGGCTATTTTGACACAGTGGATGCAAAGTATCAAGGAGCTTCATGCAAAGTTTAATCTTTTTAAATTTCAAGCACATTTACAAGCATTTCATTTATGAAGTTGATATTTTATCCAAAAAAAGCAATCGGGTTGAAAAAGGGCCAATTGTACTTTGAAGAGATCAAAGATAAACATGTGATTTCAAAGGGAGAAATTTAGTCTTATAAGTTATTACTATGAATCACTATGGGTACATAGTCCAATTTGGACTTTTTGGCTTATGTTTTTGGTTTTTGTTTGAAAGTATGTGATAGAATTAGCTCATATTTTAAATTTTGTGGGTAACATTTTTGTGGAACTGGTTGTGGCTGGGGTTTTTGATAACTTGTCCTATAGACTATTGAGTTTATGTTGTAATTATTGTTTATTTTTTTGTTGATCTTATGTGAGTTACAGGAGCTATTGTGCCTATATTTTGTGAATATGTGTAATGAGTGGACAAGTGACAATCTTAATATTGTTCTCTTGATTTAAACATATGATAATAAGAAATGATATTTTTATTGATGAAATATTAGATAATACCTTTTATAAACAAAAAGAAAAACATTTTCATTATAGTATAAAACTATTTTTTTTTCACATAGAAAAAACAACTTTTTATATTAAAACGGTTGCATAAATACAAACAGGTAGAGAGAGATTCTCTATCAGCTTTCACCCATATTAACAGCCATTCATAAACATACTAGCTTAAAGCATCATAGAATTCAAAATTATGTAGTAATCATCCCAACAACATACTATAGATATAGTTTTCTAAAAAGTATTAAGAAACCAACTCAAAACAGTGTTGTGGATATAGATGACCAAGATACAAACTCAATAATATGATAATGGGGAGAATTAAACTCTCAAATCACTCGAATTGATCATGATCCCATCTAGCAGCTCCTCGAAAGAGAGGAATCCAAGCTTATCATCAATGGCCTTTTTCAATAGCGAGTCATCTTCATTGTTGTATTCGTTATAATAATGGTGAAAAGTAGTCCCAAGGAAGTACAATAATATGCTTCCAACTCTACTCATCCAATGGGAGAGGTCCATAGAATAAATATAATGCTTCTAATTGACCCACTCAATAATTACTTTGGAGTCCCCCAATATCTGATATATATGCAAGTGCTTGTAATGAGCAAACTAGAGAAGCCCCAATAAGCCTACCAATTATGCTTTAGTATTTGTTCCAAGACCCACAAACATCCTTAATCTAAAACAATGTGTTATCTCCTAAATAAATTAGTCCTCCATAAATTAGACTTAGAAAATTTATATTGTGTAGTGATAGGAGGTCAAAAAACCTTTTTAAAGATTTTTAAGGCTCATTGTGAAATATTGAGGTGTTTAATAAAGTCTAGAACACTTTTGAATTTGTTTTCTAATAAAAAATTAAAGCTTAGCTTTCAGTGGCTTAGGCAAACATCTCAACTGTTCATTAGCCACCAAAAAGCCTAGCTTTCGGCAGCTTAAAAATAGATTTTGGGGCTACTTTAGCCACAGAAAGCGCATTGAAGTTAAAACGGTTGGGCATCCATCACACTCAACAACCGTCAGCATGAAAAGTGCCACCATCAAGCCATTAACCACCGAAAAGATAGGGTCTGCAGTCAATCATGAGCTGGTAAGAGGGGTTGTTATGAGATTGAGGTGACCTATCTAAGCACCAAACCCTCTCCTCACTACACCTGTCCCAGTTCTATGACTTAAACACCACAAGCATTCAGATGAAGACAAGTAAAAAACTAGTATTGAGAGGAGATGGCTCTACGAGACTAATAGGTATTTTTTCAAGGGGAGGAAAATATATTTTTGATTATGATATATCAAAATTAGTATCAAAATCAGAGGCATCAGAAACATACTTTATTCTAGAAACCAAAGCATGAGCATCATTACCTTTGAATTGCACAATGTTACAGTGCCCCTAGGGATGAGCAGATTTTTCCCTTCTTACAAAATATGGCACATCAATGTTGCTTATTTCAATCAACCAAGTCATGATGTCCTTTTTATTTTTAAAGAAAGAAATTTCATTGTGAGAATATTTTTTCTGCAATAATTACACTTTGATATCCTTTCTTGTTTTCATTCTTTTTGAAATCTGAGCCTTCATCAGTAGAGTTAGAACCTTCATCTTCAGAGTCTAACTTTGTCTTTTTCTCCTTCACTTTCATATTTCCTTTGGAATTGAGATTATTCCTTCCAAGAGAAGAAAGCGCATGATACTTTGAGGTTTTGAGAGTCCCCATTTGAATCAGCTTGATCTTCTCTTGTGTGAGAGAAACTATGAATGCATCCAATGATGAAATCCTCCAATTTCGAACCACATGCTTAGTAGCATAGAATGTTGACACAAAAACTGAGTATTCCAGACCCAACTTTGATAGAATGGAGAGAATTTAATCATATTCTTCCTTTGTAATCCCACACTTCTTGAGAAAAAGTACTAGTGACTTAAACTTGGTGATGAATTCCTCAATGGTTTCGAATTCACTTGGTATCAATGAGATCAACTCATTCTCCAATTGATGTCCTCTAAGATAATCTTTCTTTCCAAAGAGTGATTCAAGTTTGATCCACACTTCATTAGGGCCTATCAATCCATCAAGATGAAAAAGAATACCTAGAGACAGACAAAGAAATCCATAAGCTTCATCCTTCCTGATATGCCACCTTGCTTTCTCAACAAGATCATTAGGCTCGATTTCTAATGCCATAGTAACTCTGTAGAGACCTCTGCTACACAATAGGATCTCAATATTGGATTTCCATTCATAATAATTGAATGAAGTCAAGGTTACTACCTTAGATAGATCCATGCTATGTTGTTGTGTTGCTGGTGAGAGAAGTGAATACCTGCACACAACTAGAAAAACATTTTTTTTTAGCATGACAAGGCTCTGATACCATATTATATTTTGACAACCAAATCTTGGGACAAAAATAGTCTTCACATAGATTGCACAAGAGAAAATAAGAGAAGAATAATTGAAGAACAATGAGAAATCTTCCATTAACTATATTCAGTAATACAATGGTGTTTACAATAATTAGAATTCCAATCATGTGGGTATGATTCGAATCTACCAACTAAACCTGACTGACTGGGTAAATAAGAGTGTATAAATCACTGCATGGGAGCAATTAGTCTAACTCCTAATGTCTAAATCAGTCAACAATCAGTTAGAACTAGTTAAACCAGTTAAACTAATGAGGTAGGTGGAAAAAGGCGCCACTTCACCATGCATCCATGCAAAACTACCGCTAGACTAACTGAGAGTGATCTAACTAAATGTAACTGGAGGTTGACTTAGCATAACTACTTACTACCAAAACCAACTGATGGAGGTTGTTGGTGGCACTCAGATTGGTATCCTATAATGTAGGGATTGGTCTCAGAGGCACATCAACTCATTCATGCAAATGCAGTAAGTGGAATATTACCTTTCTATATGTTCTCCACACTCTAGTACAGTAATAAAGTTCCCCTAAGTTAGGAAAAATAAACAAATATACGTTATGTGGTAAAAGGAGACAAAGGTAGGATTAATGATAATCCTAACATATTAGAGGAAGATGAAACACCAAGAGGAACATGTTAAGAATTTGCCAAAGGAATCAAACATATACCTATGAGAATGCAGTGGATAGATGTAAAAAAGCTAAAGCGTGGGTGTCAAGAATGAACTGGCATATCGATCTTGATTACCTTTTTAGTTGTATATATTGAAATATCACTATGAAGCAAAGATGACGAATTTAGAAACTAAGGAAAATGAACTTTTGATTAGTATACTTTGGGAACTTCCAAAGAGGCATGTTATGTACATTCACAATGAGAAATTGAATATTAATAGGGTTATTAGTGGATTGAGTTCTGTTTTTGTGGAGTGATTTCAAGTTGCAAAGTTTAAAACGTTGGACGAATATATTCTAAAAGTAGGGAAATATGAGATTTGGTGCAACAATAAATGAAACATCTAAAAGAGAAGAATACAAGGCATCCAAAAGAAGGACCAATTTAAGAGAATGATGAATAATTCCATAACAGATTTAGACCATCATCATGACACCAATGTCCCTAACATGGAACAATATCACATGAGTCTAGAATTTTGGAAATTCATAAGTAGAGAACTAATTAACTGAAAGATATCAAAAATTGATATTAAAGTTTCCCAAAAAGATAGAACTAGACCAAAACTATTTCAAACACCAAATAGTATAATTGTGTGACAAGTAAGGGGTATATGAATTCCAAGATGTCAATGTCTAAATTAATTTGGGTGAATGATTTAGTATGGCTATGAGTGTGGTGCCCAATAAAATGAAAAAAAACCATTGAAAATGTAATACAAGATTTATATGAAGATTATTATATTGTCTCCTGTGTCAAACGAATAATATTTCAATTCCCATGGGATGGCAGGTTGGATATCACTAAATTTCATCTCTCATCTTATGAGAGTATAATTTTTCCCAAACACATGGGAGGTTGGGGCCTAAAAATTTTGCAATGGTTTAATAGGGATTTATGTGCCAAAATCCTATGGTGCAGTCTGTGGAGTAAAGTAATAAAAAAAATACATCAAGTCCTTTTCTCTTGTCTAATGGATTTGTAATCCAATGAAGGATTATCACAATGCTTCATTAATATGGATGAGGTTTATGAGAAATTATCATATTGTAGGCATGTATTTCAGTTCGAATATTGGTAATGGAATGAATATTTATTTGGGTATCGATCCATTTGTTGGCACTATTGAAAACCTCTCTTTGTTTGTTGAGTTACTTTCCGAGCTACATAAGAGGAATATCATGGTTTTATCTCAGGTTAAAAAAATATGGACTCTAATGATGCTTACTGGATCTCGGATGGTAATCTAAATTCACATTTGATAGTCGTCAAGGAATGGGATAATCATGTAGTATCCATTTCTCGTGTTGTTATTGTCCTTAACAACCAAGAAAACACCATTGTTTAGGACATTAACATATTGAATGGATTGGTTATTGTTAAATCGACCTATAATGCAATTCCAGAGGAGTGGGATGGTAGTGCTCCTTCTTGGTGGGATAAGAGTTTATGGAGTTGGAGAATTCCACTAAAAAAATGTTTTGTTTGGCTATCTCTAAATAATAATATTTTAACGTGGGATAATATCTAAGGAAGGGGTTTATGTGGTCTGGGAATATTTTGCAGGAAGGAATTTGAAACTGTATCTCACCTCTTCTGTCGTTTCTCTTTCTTTAATTTGGTCAGGTCATAACTGGGCAGTCTTGTTTTGTCACAGGCAAATTGGAGGATGGTTAATTTTGAATACAATATGTTTTATTGGTTCAAGAAGAAGGTTTAACATAAGGAGTTTCCATTATTATCCATATGGAAAACATGGAATTCTAGGAAGAGGTTCATCTTTTAGAATATCAAGCCTTCTCTTTTTCATAACTACTCAAAGATTGTTGCTACTTTCGTGAGTTCTATAAGGTTGGAAAACTGAAGAATCCAAAGGTGTATGTTAGGACTTCCTTGAATGAATATAGATCCACAGGATACTTTGTTGGTGTTGAAAAATATGGAATCTATGGAGCGACATGGTTATCAATATCAAATTATATTATTCTATCAGATTATGGATGAATGTTGGTAGGGGTTCAAATGCTCATGTTGAACTACTTACCTTGTGGGGTCTATTATGGTTTGCTAAGAAGAGAGGAATTTTGGAAATACAAATTGTAGGGAACTCCAAAGCAGTTATTGACTGGTCTAATGATTCCTCCTCTCTACAAGATCTATGTTTGGAACACTCGCTGAATAAAGTGAAGCTCTTGGTTCAACATTTTGCAAGCATATCCTTTCGCCATATTTATCGAGTCTTTAATTGGGAGGAAGATGGACTATCTAAATTTTCCATTGGTGATATGGATGGTCTTTTATTTTATGAGGAATTATGTGAGGGGAGCCTCTTTGATTCTAGTTCTTATAGTAATTTTTGAGGCTCCTTACTATAATCAGTCTGTAGTCTGTCTTTTTTATTGGTGTTAGTTTATTTATGTTTGGTCTTATGGGAATTATGGAACTATCTATTTCTAGATGGGTATTTTTGTGACGAGACTATATAGTAGACTGTCTTGAGGACTGATAAGTGAGTTTGGATATCATTTGTTTTGAGAGAATATTGATCTGTGGGTCATAAATTCAAAAGATGTATTGTTTTTTGTAACTTTGATTCCAAGTGAATAATAAGTTGTGGGGTTTTTTTTTTTAAATATTATTATATCATATTATTTATCTAGCTAAGAGACCTAGGTTGGATGTTCCTTTTTCATCTAAGAGACTTATTTTAATAGTCGTTTCTTCTTCTTTATTCAAACTCAATTGTGATGTTGATGTCGATTTCATAGTTTCTACTAATTCATCAGGAATCTTTTTCAACTATTTCATATTTCTTAAACGGACAATGTTCATCAATTATCGATTCATTAATACTTAAATGGTTCTATTTGCATTAGCTTCCATCAAATCAACATTTCTAACTCCTTTATGAACATCTTCTTCAATTTCATCAATAAGTTCATCAATTCGTTCTATTGTGGAGTTTTCTAATAGTTCCTTCTTCTATTGCCACTTTCATGGTATTGACATATTTTATACAATTTTTTAAATACCTATCATGTGTTGATCCTCTAATGCATCTACCATGCACACACAAAAATGCATATATTGATCTCTTTTCCTATCATAACTATCTAGGTGCAATCCTTTGTAACCCTATTATATTACTAATAAGCGTGCCTCTCCCTCTTCTTCGTAATTAATCTCCTTGCTCTTACCTTCTTAATTAATCTCCTTGGTTTCACCATAAGGTTTATTTGGTTGTTATGCACCTCTCAATGCATTCGTCTCTCATATTTCTGTTGATATAACAGTGACTTACATGATGAGAATCCTCTACGGTACTTGTTTTTAAAGATCGCATTTAGTGATTGTTTTTACCTATATTTTGAAAAATGGTGCTATCTATATCACCTTTTTTTTGGGTTAAAATTACCATCATTTGCAACCATTTCCTTAAAAACCATATAACGTTGCCAACAAAAACTTTAAATCAAACCTTGAATAGAAAAGTGCCGCTAACAATAACACATTTAGGATAAAACTACATCTTCTTTGAAACCGTGGACTTAATAATTAGTATCTTTGTAGCTAAAATCTCAAAATCAACCTCTCTTTTTAACAAATTTAAAATAGAAACTTCTATAAAATCATGACTTTGACAATTAATATTTTTATAGCCAAAATTTTACAATCAACCCATAGATAAAAATAGGTATTATCAATAGAATTTTTTTTTACTTGAAAATGCAACATTTTTTAAAACATACCCTAAAACTCAATATTATGGCAAACAAAGCGATAAAAAATACAATTTTAAAAATAAGAAAAAACCATTTAAATTAAAAAATACTTTTAAAATTAAAATTTAAATAAAACATGAAAAAGAAGAAAATCAACACACCCTTCTCTTATATATATATATATAACTTATTTAAAGGAATATTTATTTATTTTTAAATATATTTTGTTTTGTAACACCTTTAAAATTATATATATATAAAGTTAATATATTTTGGGAAATTTTTTAATTACATCTCTTTATTTTGAAAATGGCACGAAATGTATAGTTTAGGTTTTTAAGTGTATAGAGCGTGGGCAACAATAAATTTGAAGTCTTTGAAACACTAATTTTATTTTAAGTTTGATGTATCATTTAAAAAGAAATCTATATAAAGAAAATAACACTCCGTTTAAAACTATACTCAATTAACATATACAAAAAGTATAATTTTTTTTATAAATCATTTCATATATATATAAATTATAAGAGAAAAAATTATTTATAAAAAAACTTAAAAATAATTAAAAATAATAAATTAAATATATAGAAAATGTTAAAAAATCCAATTAACATATATATGATTTGTAACACCCCGGTTTTGACTTCATTTGTATTAAATGTATATGATGTATATATTGTAATTAATCGTGGTGTGGAGATAAAGGCAAAAGCCTCACCATCAATTTAGTGTTTTATGTTTTGGCGATTGAAATCGTTGCCGATGGTATATCGTGCTATCCGGCACATATTAATTTTGGTATCATGTAATTATGCATTGTAATTAAAATTAACCCCAACCAGCGATGTCAATGCAACCATAATGAAAAGGGCATGATTTTCCTAAGGATAGGGAGGGAAATTATTAAACCCTTGGGAGCCATTGGGGAAAAGCCAAGTGTCATTTGATAAACCCTTTTAGCTGTCGCCCACCTTTTGTCTTACTCACCTTTCCCTTGTCTCAATCACTCAACTACCACATTAAAACCTTTGATGTTAGTTGGGCAGTTATTATTAAGCAGTGGTGTGTGGCAGGACTGCCAGTCCTTGCCCACATGCACAATCCACCAGCAGACTCATTCACCCTCACGTGGGCAGGAGAGAGCACCACGACCCCATTCTTCCTTGTTTCCTCACGCAGAGAGTTGGGAGAGTCTTTTTCTAGCATTCACGATTTTCTTGTGTATGTGCCATTCATGTTTTGGGTTGTTGTGGGTTCTCATTTATGATTGGTGTTCCTGGACATTTTATACTCACGCGCAGGCTTGGAATTCACCTCCACACGGATTGTCTTTCCTTCGTCACGCAGCCGAGAAATCGATTTCCGTTGGTTTCCCCATGATTTTGGTTTGCTGTGGGTTCTTATTGAGTCATTTTGGCCACGATAGGGCCAAGAATGACTCAGGAATCGAATTTCCCAGTCAGGGCTGCGTATTGCCCAAATGGTCACCTTGGTTGCTTTGTGGTGTTTGATTTTCTTCCCCAAAGATGTGAATTGCTTGTTTTGATATGTGTATGCAGTTGTTGATCTTTGGATTGTGCTGGAGTGGGAATGAAGGCTTGGTATGCTTAATAAACCTGGTGTGTTTGGAAGCCAAATAAACAGAGCTAGAGGGTTGGATTTCTTCTCCACAACCCCTGAATAACACTGGAAGGGAAGTCAGGGCCTAAGGGACTGTGTAGCAAAGAAGGGACCGATTCCTTGTGTTGGGTGTTTGTGGGTGTCCTAGAAGTCGGGCTAGTTTTGGTGTAGGTGTCATTAGCTCTTCAATGAGCCCACCAACTTAGCATTCAGCTTTTCCCAGCTCCCTGATGGCCTGATAAACCCAACTATGTTGGCTTGGCTAATTTGTGTACCTTTGGCTATGTGTGAGCCTGCTTAGTTCCTTATTCCTTGGGGAATCATGCCCAGCTCGAGGGTGGCAGTGTTACTAAGAGATTAATGAGCACACTAGCCTATGGTTGGGTGGAACATTGCAGCGACATAGCTGGTTGTAGGACAAGTTCTTCATAAGATAAGTATCCTTGTGTTCAATCTCTACAATCATATTTGATGTTTAATGAATTACGATGAACATGTTGAATTCCTGAATGTATGTTTTTCTTCCGATGTATGCTGAATAATTATGCATCTATGCATGTTTTACTTCAAAGCATTTCAGTTTTTTTATGTATGTACATGTTCATGAGGCTAGTTGCCCGGATAGTTAATGGTATGGTAGCGTCCTCTTCACCGGTCGGAGAGTCAGGGATGTTACATGATTTTTAATTTTTATAAATAATTATATATATATATNAATGAAAATAATAAAATAAATATATAAAAAATGTTAAAAAATCCAAGATTGGAATGATGATGATGATTATGATGGTTAACATCCTCTAATCAGACCTAAAGAAACGAATTATTTAGTTTGTTTTAAAATTGTATTTCTATGTTCAAAGAGCTTGGAGAGAAATGTCCCTAGCTCACTATATTTTGACAAGTTAAAAGGCTAGGAAGGTTGGTATTGCAACAAAGATTATGGAACTGATGTAACATACCCAAAACTGAAAAATAAATATTTATTATTTATTTCAGCAAAAACACATTATGTTAATTTTTATTGTAAATTGTATGACCAAGTGGGTCATGGATGACTGTAATTGAAGAAGTTCTTATTTTAATAATTAATAAATAAAATGAGACACCTATTCAGGGGAGACTGTTAAATGAGTCTTCACTACACACTAGGAGGAAGGAGCAGTTGTAAAAGGCTGATTGACAAGTGGCAGCACTAGCATTCACTTTCTAGCTGTTGCAAAAGCATAATCCCTAAAAAAGTGGTCATGTTCCCTAAGAGGGGGAACTGAGTTAGGTGGATCATTAAATTCCAAAACTAACCCTAAGACCTAGGCAATCTTATATAAACCATCAAATTGAGAAAGATTCTCACCACTCATTCTGATTTTCTGAGAGAATGAACTTTATGATTGCTGCAAACTGAATTTAAGTTAGGCACATAAAGAATTTGATGAGGGGATAGCTAAAGTGAACTGCTGAATTAAGTCTGTTGTTGAGTCCTGAGTTACAGAAGTCTCTTTTGTAGCAGATATATCCATCCTAGTGGTGTAGTGAACAAGCTTAGGGGTTCTAAACAAGTGATTTGGATGCTTCAGGAAAAGGTTGGGTGGAACAGTCTCCCTTGGGTGTCAGTTTCTTATTCTGCAACATTCCAGGTTCTAATTCTAGATCTGTACTGTATTATTGCATTATTTTTGTTTTGGGTAAACTATAATTATTTTCGAATAAGGTTCTAGCTAAATAGATGTTTATTTTATGATTAAGTATCTGTATAGAATATGTTTGATAAAGAATTGAGTTTGAATTTATCTCATGTATTCTTCTTCTCACCAAAGTGACGTACTCTAGTACAAGAAAACATGATTTAGGAAGAAATGCCGAGTAATAGTACAAATTGATGAATGATTGTTATTTACAGTCGATAAGATATACTTTGCTTTCATTCTGTGTTTAGTCTACCGATGGTTAGAATTTACTAGCTAGTATTCCAAATCCAACTAGAAAACCTTTAACAGTTATTTAAAAACAAACTTTCTTTTGCAATATAAGTTTCGTAGCTAGAGTATATCAAAGAGTCTTTTTTATATATTTAAACTAGTTACTTAATTTTCCCAATCTTTACCCTCTAACAACTTAGTAACTTAGTGATAAGAACCAAGTTCATCTCAACTACTTTGTTTATATTACTCTTTTAAAGACAAATTTGTTTCTCCTTAATCAATTCGAGAAACAATCCAGAATAACAAGGGTTCACTTAAAATCATAATAATAATAAGTTAAACTATTATTGAAACACGAGGTCGAGTTTTTCGACAAATTTTAGCACTGGTTATAGGCTTCAAATTTTTAACTGGCATCATCTCTGTAGTATTTATCTACAGAACAAAAGTTTTAGACAGCTCGAAGGTTTAACCTATTTAAAAAAAAAATAGCATGGCAAATCTAAACCTTATACTAATAATAAAGGTTACCCACAGTCTCATGATCCATAAGAATTAAATAAATTAAATCACATATTTAAAGTTCACAAAAATGATGAAACCCTAGATCTATTATATTGGGTTCATTCAATCTAAACAAATAAGAGATTAACTACTCCAAAATAAATCCTTTGGAAACCCCATAGGGTTTGGATGACCCTGGTTATTCTCATATAAGGAGTTACGATTTTCTCTTTATTATTCTTTAAATGGTAGAATTTACCAAGGCCAAGATTTTCAGTAAGATAACAATTATATCACGACTGCATAGCCATAGTGGTATTATAGTTATAACAAATGAGGAAAATCACTATTTAAAAGTAATGTACAATTTTAATAATGCAGATTTTATATAAACCCTCATGGGGTTTTATTTACTACGGAATTAGTTACAGAGACATTGGTAGACAATTCTTGTTAGATTTTTAGCATTTAAGCTAGCATTATCTTAGGATCTTTAACTAAGAGAATAACAAGCACAACAATCAAACACAAGAGACAATAGACACAGATTTTCATCGGGGAAACCATAAAGGACAAAACCCCACAACTTCCTCAGAGATAAAATCAGTACCAAAAGTAAAACCCAAAACAGTAAGATGATCTCCCGACAACAGTAGTCTCTCTCTCTGATCCCATCTTCTTCTCTCTCACTCATGCACCCCAGTTGAGTGAGTGTGTGTGTGATAAATAGAGAGTCTCACTCTCTATTTATATTCTTTCATCCACTTAACCTTTAACTCTATTATGTAGGCTCGAGTAATCCTAAATCAGTTATGTAGGCTCAAGTAACCACAACTGGGGTACTAATGACCCAACTTACATTAACTCACGAAGGGATGACTTCTCTAGGAGAGTCTAATAACCCTAGTGCCCCACAACTGTGGGAACTTTAACCCTTGAACAATAAGGAGGGTTACCCACTATGACTTTACATGACTAGCTTATATTATTCAATCTCCCGATAGCAACATCGGGGTATGAAATGACTCAAATACATTACATACACTTCCCGGAATAAACATCGGGGTACAATACATAAGATATACAAGTCAATACATTCTGAAGTTACAAATACATCAACACTCCCTATTAACTAGGAAGGTATTCTCTCAATACAATTTATCAACACAAGTCTTCTTCTCTGTATCGTCTAGATCATCATCGAGTTCTAGTCATCTTCATTCTTCAAGTCATCTTCATTTGGATCTGGATCATCGTCACTCGATCTAGATCATTACTGCTGGATCATCATCATTGGATCTGGATCATCACTCAATATGGATCATCACTGGATCTGGATCATCACTCGATCTGGATCATCACTGTTGGATCATCATCACTCGATCTGGATAATCACTTGGTCATCATCATGGGTGCTATCTCTTGATTCTTCTTGTCATAGAAAGTTCTATAGAGCCAACCCTTTTTCATGTTGGTTGTAGGCCTATCCTCCATGTAGGTCTTCTTCAGCGCTTATATCTGACCCTAAGTTAGAATGGCTCGCCCAACACTTACATCTGACCATGAGAGGAACACATCCAACACCATGTCAGAAAGGCACACCCAGCACTCACATCTGACCATGAGAGGAACACATCCAACACCATGTCAGAAACGCACACCCAGCACTCACATCTGATCATGGGAAGAACACATCCAAGAACCATGTCAGAAAGTCCTAGCACTTACATTCACCAGCATGATAGGACACACCTACTATCATCTCTGAAAAGGCACAACACTCACAACCACCATCATGATAAGACACACTTACTATCATATGTGGAAAGGATCGGCACTTACAACCACCAGCATGATAAGACACACCTACTATCATCTGT
The DNA here is from genome assembly GCA_001517045.1 of Pseudotsuga menziesii. Lineage (NCBI taxonomy): Eukaryota > Viridiplantae > Streptophyta > Pinopsida > Pinales > Pinaceae > Pseudotsuga > Pseudotsuga menziesii. The sequence goes on from LPNX010012268.1 coordinate 21,251, forward strand.
GGAAAAGCACAACACTTACAATCACCAGCACAGTAAGACACACCTACTGCCATTTGTGAAAAGGCATAGCACTTACATCCACCAGCATGATAGGACACACCTACTATCATCTGTGGAAAGGCTTTGCACTTACATTTTATCATGTGGGAACCAATCCCATAGTCACATCAGAATGGCTCTCAGCCCCAGGCTGAGGATTCCTGGTAACTGACCATGTGCCTCCATTCTCCCAGAGAATGGTCTTCAAGACTTATATCTAATCATGTGGGAACACATCCCTCAATCATATCAGAATGGCTCTGCACTTATATCTGATCATGTGAAAACAAATCCCATAGTCATATCAGAATGGCCCTCATCTCTAAGCTAAATATTCCTGGTAACTGACCAGGTGCCTCCATTCAGAGAATGGCATTCAACACTTATATCTGATCATGTAAGAATGAATCCTATAGTCCCATCAAAATGGCTCAGCACTCACATCTGAACATGGAAGGAACCAATCCTCTCACCATGGCAGAATGGCTTGACCCTTAAATCTCACCATGGAAGGAACCAATCCTCTCACCATGTCAGAATGGTTCACAGACTCATCACTTCCCTTTGGAGGGAACCTCAATCTGGAGAACACCAAGGTTCTCCTTGAAGTACTCAAACCTCACTCTGGCGAATGGCTTAGTCAACACATCAGCTATCTGTTCGTTCATCACAACATACTGGAGCTTCATTGCTCCTCTCTGCACCATATCCCTGATATAGTGGTATTTGATCTCAATATGCTTCGACTTGTCATGGAACACTAGGTTCTCAGACAACTTCACACAACTCTGGTTTTCGCAATATATACAAGTAGCATCCAACTGGAGATCAAATAAATCAAACAGTAGCTTCCTCAGCCATACTGCCTCACAACTAGTTGAACAAGCTGCGACATACTCTGCTTCAGTTGTACTCAGTGCCACACAAAACTGTTTCTTGCTAAACCAAGAGATCACACCTGATCCCATACTGAAGCATCACCCTGAAGTGCTCTTCGTATCGATGGCACTGCCTGCCCAATTTGAATCAACATAACATTCCAGGTTAATCTTTTGATTCACCTCATACTTGAGCCCATAATCAACTGTACCCTTTAGGTACCTCACTGCATGATTTCCAACAATCAAGTGAACATGTCTCAATGTGTAAGGCTTTTAGCCTCACCTCCCTCTAGAACTGAAACCTCTCTACTTATGTAGGGGTCCAATTCATTTTCTTTAAGAACTAGTGATATCCTATACTTCCATGCTTGGAAGTTGTCGGCTTCACCAAGATTGTCATCAAGCTGGTGTGACTAGTCATTTAGAAATGAGAACCTCAAATGTAAATAGCAAAAGATTACATCTTACCAATTTGAGGTGTCCGTCCTGGTTTCGGAGCTGGTCGATCTAGTGTTTGTCAAAGAAACACTAATTTTCAAATCTTGGAATCTTTTAGATCTGATTGGATAGAAAGATATACCTATTCAAGGTGAGCTTTCCAATGTGCTCCTTTTCTGAAAACAGTGGAGGGAAGCTCCGGGAACAAGAAGCCCTATTTTTCTAATTTCTTCTACAGAAATGCGTGACACTATTTCTGAGGTATATCTGCAATTACTACTCCTCTGTGTCTAAAACTTCTCACTGAGGTAGCATCACCTGTCTCTGTTCCAAAACCATAGGTTTCATCAGAATTGGTTTTACCAATTGGGACTTATAAGCTGTTTCTCAGGGTCACCTGTTTCAGGACTGTTCAGAATAGCAAAGTTGTATGGACTTCCACGTGTCACTGTTTCATCTTTTGGGTCTGAAACTTGGACCACAAAAATTATAGTTTGTGCTATTTCTGGAACATCTTCATAAATTTCATTTGGACCTTCGTAGCCCGAGATATAGAAATTCTCCCCAGGTGTCATGTTTGGGGATGAATCGTGGAAGAGGCTGGAACCCTAACTTGAAGGAATCATATCTCCTAGAATATAGCGAATCTGAGGCAGAAATTTGGACACAATGAACATCAGGATTTTATATTTGACCTGTGAACGTTTCTACCCCTGAGACTTCTACAATCCCGAGATATAGCGAATTTACCAAAACTTATTAGTTTTAGTATTTAGGGTTTGGAGAGCCCGAGGTCAAACTAGGGTTTTACTTTCCCGGAGTTACACCCAACCAAAAATATTAACCCAAGTCTCTAAATTTCGATTTTGATGAGAAGATAAATCCTATGTTGGGCTCACTCAAAAATTCTTCTTCTAAAAAAATCCTTAATTTCCTGCACCAAAAACTAAAATTGTCCAAAATTGAATTCCGCTTCGACAGAAAGATGTGCCCTTCAATGGAGAATCATCCTAGCATACTTTTGCTGATGGATTGTGGGGAGAGACCCAAAAATTAAGAAGCCCTAGCTTCTACAACTGCACAATGTCTTCTTCTCAGGTTAGCTCTGATACCATGTTAGATTTTTATCATTCAAGCTAGCATTATCTTAGGATAATTAACTGAGAGAATAACAAGCACAACAATCAAACACAAGAGACAATAGACACAAATATTTTCCTAGAGGAAACCATAAAAAAGAAAACCCCACAACTTCCTCAAAAATACAATCAGCACCCAAAAGTAAAACCCAAAATAGTAAGATGATCTCCCAATAGCAGTAGTCTCTCTCTCTCTGATCCTAGCTTCTCTCTCACTCATGCGCCCCAGTTGAGTGAGTGTGTGTGATAAATAGAGAGTCTCACTCTCTATTTATATTCTTTCGTTCACTTAACCTTTAACTCTATTATGTAGACTCAAGTAATCCTAACTCAGTTATGTAGTCTCGAGTAACCACAACTGGAGTACTAATGACCTGACTTCTCTAGGAGAGTCTAATAACCCTAGTACCCCACAACTGTGGATACTTTAACAATTGAAAAATAAGGAGGGTTACCCACTATGACTTTACATGACTTGTTTATATTATTGAATCTCCCGATAGGAACTCCATTACATGTGTATTGTGTATATAATCAATTACACACAACACAAACATAACAACATAACAAGACACAACAATAACATAACATATATATTTAAATTTAAATTTTATGCTAAAATTTTTAATTTTAAGTTTTGAATTTCTAAATTGATTTTAAAGTTTTTTTAGTGTCCTTCAATATATTATTAATTTGAAAATAAAAATCATGTTTTTTATGATAAACTTTAAAATGGAAAAGTTATAAAATGTAAAAATATTATTTTATATTAATTTGAATTTTAAAATACAAATTGTAAATTGTAAAGCCTTAAATTATAGAATTGTAAAATATGAATAACTAGTTTTATTAAAAATTG
>LPNX010012268.1:25988-78237 GCA_001517045.1 Pseudotsuga menziesii
AATTGACTTTAAGCTTTTTTTATTAAAAAGAATTCTTTTTAATTTTAAGTGTTATGTGGGGTATCATTAATTTGAAAGAAAAAAAATCAAGTTTTTGTGAAAATTTGTTATTTTTATGATGATTTGAATTTTAGATTAAAATTTATAAAATTGTGAAAAATGAAAATTATAAAATTGCAAAATGAAAATTATAAAATTGCAAAATGAAAATGATTAATTTTATAGATAATGTAAACTTTATAACAATATAATTGATGTCATTAATTTTAAATAAAATAAAATTAAAACTTGTAAAAAAATAATGTTTTTTGTGATAATTTGAACTAGCAAAAATTTGAACTAGCAAAAATTATAAAAACGTGAAAATGTTATTTTATATTAATTTGAATTTTAAAATACAAATTATAAATTGTAATGACTTAAAATTATAAAATTGTGAAATGTGAAATAAGTAGCTTTAGCTTTATTAACAATGTAAACTTTTAACAAAAAAAATATAAAATTATTAAATAACATCATCCTTGTTAAAAACTGTTCACTTTAAATTATTAAATAAAACCATCTTTATAAAAAATGTCAACTTTATAACCAAAAAAATATAAAATTATTAAATAATATCACCTTTATAATAGAAAATTAAAAATGGTGAGCTTTTTATGATAATTTGAATTTTAAAACAAAATTATAAAACTGCAAAGTGAAAATAAATAGTTTTGTAAAAATGTGAGTTTTATAACAACATGAATAATACCATTATTTTAAAAAAAACTTGATTTTGTGAATAATGTGAACTTCATAACAAAGTGAAAATAAGTTATTTTGTAAATAATGTGAACTTTATAACAATATGAATGATACCATTAATTAAAACTAATAATTGCTTTTGTGAAAATGTTCATAAAATTGAGAATAGTGAAAATTATAAAATTGAAAAGTGAAAATAAATAGTTTTTATAAATAATGTGAACTTTATAACAATATGAATGATACCATAAATTAAAAATGATATTTTCCTTTGTAAAAATGTTCATAAAATTGAGAATAAAGAATAGTGAAAATTATAAAATTGCAAAATGAAAATAAATAGTTTTATAAATAATGTGAACTTTATAACATCATGAATGATACCATTAATTTTTAAAAATAAAAATAAAAACTTGTCTTTTGTGAAAAATTGTTGAAATTGTTGTTTTATGATAATTTGAACTTCAAACCAAAAATTATAAAATTGCGAAATTGTTGTTTCATGAAAATTTTGAACTTCAAAACAAAAATGATAAAATTGTGATGTATAAATAATAGAACTGTAAAATGTGAAATTGTTGTTTTATGAAAATTTTGAACTTGAAACAAAAATTGTAAAATTGTGAAGTCTATAAATTATAAAACTGTAAAATGTGAATACCTATTTTGTAAAAAAAACACAAAATGTAAAAATTTTAAAATTAGAATTTATGAAAATTTTGAACTTTAAAACAAAAATTATAAAATTGAGAAATGTATAAATTATAAAACTGTAAAATGTGAATACCTATTTTGTTAAAAAACATGAAATGTAAAATTTTTAACAATATCAATAATATCATTAATTAAAATAAAATAAAATGTTTTGTTTTGGTGAAAAATTGTTGTTTTTATGATAATTTTAACTTTAAAACAAAAATTATAAAATTGCTAAATGTGAAAATAACTGATTTTATGAATAATGTGAACTTTATAAAAAAATATTAAACTATTAAATAATATCATCTTTATGAATAATATAAACCTTATAACCAAAAAAAATCTAAACTGTTAAATAATATTATCTTTGTAATAGAAATTTAAAATCTGTTAAAGTGAAAAAAATGTAAAAATAAAACAGTTGATCTATAAGTGTCTTTTGAAAGTTTGATATTTTTAATATATAATGAAACTTTAAAATATATATTTTTAAATGTGTTATTTTAAAAAGATACAAAATTAAATAATAGTAATAAAAAATACAAAATTTATAACCTAAAAACATAAGGCAATAAAAAGACACTCTTTCAAGATAGCTCTGACCCAAGCTATCATTAAATACAAAATTTAAAAACTAAAAACATAAGGCTATAAAAAGACATTCTTTCAAGATAGCTCTGGCACAAGCTATCTTTGAAAGCCTTGGAAAGGGGCAAACCCCTTCCAAAAGAAAAGATTTAATGATTTTATTGATGTATATTGTTTGTGACTATGATTACAAAAATAAAATTACAATTTTCCAATATCTGCCTCCTTTACAATTTTCCAAATATCTGCGTCTTTCACAATTTTCTCAAAAACAGACTTCTAACACTCTCCATGTATCTTCCTTCATCAAACCATTCCATGAACCATCTCCATCTCCATTTCCTCCTATATCACATAGAAAGAGAATGTTAAAAATATTATAAGATTTCATTTTTAAACAGTAAATAATAAAAGAATGACAGAACTCACTGGTCCTTTCCCACAGAGATGTTACTGGTGCGTTACCAAGGTGCACACTCGCTTTTGGTGAAAAGTTTTCTTTTGACCGCTCCATGGGTCTTATGTTATCAAACAGGAACACCATTCACTAACAATCTCCATGTCTGTTTTCATCTATATCACATTAAAAAAAAATGTTAAAAACATAATAATAATTTATTTTTAAATAATAAATAATTAAAAAAAAGTTGATAATATAATAAAAATTTATTTTTAAAGAAGAAATAATTTCAAAATAACTTTTTAAGTATATAGTAAAAATCAATCCATTAATCCATTATTTTTTTTTTGTCTATCTTTTCATATATATATATATATATATAATTCATACCATTCAATGCTGGTTAAAATAGTAGTTCACAAACCAAAAATAATAAGAAAATTTTATAAATGAACACAAGAGTAGTAAATTTGGATTTTAAATGAACATATATTAAACCCATAAAAAATCAATCGAATTACTTATTAATTTGTTTTCCTTCACACGAAAAGTTAATAGCTGGGTATAGGGCTTGCCACAGTAACACCAGCATAGGACTCCCAGCTAAAGACCTGTTCTTCTACGTTTTGTTTAGGGAAGGATGACTATCCAGGCAAGTGAAAAAGATAGTCAAGAAAGGCAAGAAACAGAAGAAACCAAAAGGAATAAAGGGCAGTAATGTCACATGTTAAAAAACATACAGCATGGAAAACTTCTCATAAGAAATCTAAGAAATCAACAGATTCTTTAACCCTACATATTGCTAAAATAATCTATGAATGTTTAACCACCTTTACAAGCCCGTACTCACACAATTTGCTCAAGCCTTATCATTTGATCATTTTGTTTATCTCTACAAACAGATTTACCATCCACATAACAATCTATTCAACTTCTTAGTTCATCTTTCTATTCAGTTGGTGATATTAAATTAAGAAACGGTGTCCTAAATATACAATCTCAAATTACTAAATATACACCCTAGGGTCAAAGAAGACAAGAAACAGAGGAAAACCGACGAAGTAATAGGCTTGGAAAACTTTTCATAAGAAATCAAAGATATCAGCAGATTGTTTAGTCAGTCATGTCACATGTTAAAAAAATACAGCCTGCAAAACTTTCCATAAGAAATCTAAGAATTCAACAGATTGCTAAGATAATATAAGAATTCAGCAATTGCTAAGATAATCTATGATGGTTTACCCACCCTTACAAGCCCGTACTCATAATTCACACAATTTGCTTGAGCCTTCTTATTTGATCATTTTTTTCTATCTCTACTTTATTGTCTATATTTTTCTCTCTGCAAACAAATTTACTATGCTCATAACAATCTATTAAACTTCTCAATTCATCCTTCTATTTAGTTGTTGTTATTAAATCAACAAAGGGTGTCCAATTGCACCGACAAACAATGTCAAACTACTAAATATATACCCTATATTCAAGATATACACCCTATGAAATTAAATCAAATCTGGATCACGCTCTTTTCTAGGTCTATTATAGGGTGTGTATTCATACTATTAGGGTCTTTTATAGAGTGTATATACACCCTCATAACTGTTAGGATTGTAGCCTGTAAGGAGAGCACAAACAGAGGAAGACTCCTTTAGGACTGTTAGGGGAGGAGAGTACAAACAGAGTAAGACTCTCATAGATGGATCCAATAGCATTCGTTCAAAGATGGATCCAATTCTTTATAAAATACTTTCGATTAAATTTTTCCATTGTAATGGTTTTTAACTGACCATGACTAGATTTGGGCTTGAATGGTTTCAGGGTACCCACTTGCTAAACACACCGATTTCTAGTATTATTAAACTCTAGTAGTATTTCAGCTTGAGATGGTTTTTAGGCTACCAATAGAGAAAAACAATGCAGAAAAACAATGTAGAAAATAGGGAGCTGAACTTGGGGTTTAAACTCAGATCCTTCTTCGCGTTACCCTTTTCAGACCAATTAGGATCCCGAATGGTCGATGCATTCGATTGCATATGAATTTCATAGAAATATATTAAGTAAAACCCTCACGGAAAAAATTAGTGAAACTAAATCCTCGGGCAGAACAAAACCAAACCCTAATCAGTAAAAAATTAATAAAAGCTTACCAGCATTTGTGTGTTCAGTGCTTGTAGCTTTGCACTTGTAATCGGCTCAAACCCTAGGCTGGTCTTGTAGCTCTGCATCTGCGCTTCAAGGCAAAGTAAAAATTTATCAAGTATTAACAGAAAATAGCAAACATGACAGACATAAATCTCCATTTTCCATCTACAAATTTAGATAATAAAATAAAACTTTAAAACCTTTTCTGCTCTCCTTTTCTGTTCTCTACAACATAATCTTCCCTCTCCACTCCAATAGACGAGACCTCTGCTCTCTACCCCATAATCTTCTCTCTCCACTCCAAAAAAACCAGACAAAACATAAATGAAAAAACCAGATGAACAATACAAACTCAAATCGAAAACGAAATCAAAAATAGAAATTAAAAGCAAAATGCATGGCCATGCTGCTAAAAGTAACAGAAAAAGTCCAAAAGAACAAAAAAATTCAAAAGAACAAAAGAGACCACCAAATCCTAAAATCTGTTATAGTCTCTGCCCTCCAATTTTCTTATCGCAAGCCAGGCCAGAAATGCTACTCCGCGCAGGTCTTGTCTTCTAATAGCCGCCTAACAATGATACGGGATTTTAGAAATAAATTTACCACTGAATTTGAACTCCGTGGGATATTTGTGCACGTTTTTCGATGAGTGCAGTTAATTAAATTTTGAAATTCTACCGTTACGGCAGATTCTAGCATTTTTTTATTTTGTTTTTCCAGCTTTTAGGTCGTTCGATTTTTGTGTTTTTTATTTTGTTTTTCCAGCTTTTAGGTCGTTTTTTAGTTTGTATTTTAGTTTGTTTTAGTTTCTAATGAAATAATAAGAAGTAAATAGAGTCTTTATTGTTTTGTCCATATTGATTTAGTATCTTTATCAATTTTATTATCTTTATTAACTAAATTATTTGATTTATTTTTGAAAAAATTAATTTTATATATATATTTTTTGTATGAATTAATTTTATAGATTTTTGAATTTTATTAGTATTTTTTTACTTATTAGTATCACTTCAATCATATTTAATCAAAAAATACTAAAACACCATTGAAAACATAGAGATTTAGCCTACGTCAAGGATACTATGCATTTGCATAAAACTAATAGACCATCTAATAAAACTTTGTTTTAAAATAAATACTAGGATTATAATATTCTTTAGATTAATTAGTAATGAAAAGCTAATTAGATAGGTCTTTATTGGACAACCTATCTCTAATTTGGTTTCATTACCCATAAACATGTTGGAATGATTTGTTTTATATTTCATGAAACTCTCTCGTCTTTCATTTTACCACATTCATGGTATCCAAAAATTTGCACTTTTGAGGCTCCCTTTTCCTTGCAACGTTAAGAAGAATAATTTAGAACTATTAATTATGTGTAATTGTTTATGCCCTCACTTAATCTAGCTTTAAACCTAATAGAATGAGCCTCCTCAAGGAAAATGATACCCACTCCAACACAAAGTTGTGGGTCCCCTTGTTCCACACCATCAAATTAATCCCAATCCATAGACTAATCTATGACCTCCACACTAATCTGCCTAACCACTTCATCCACCTTCACTTGTTTAAAGTTGCATAGAATGCTCAATCCTTGAGAAGCACATTCGATTGAAGGAATGAATTTATCCTCAAAGATACTTGCATTTCTTGCAAGTTGAATTCCCTATGTAAGAATAAGAGGTAATGCCTTCTTAACACTCACATTCCCACACCAAACCCTTGAATTTTTATTCAATAAAGAACCTCTCCAATCAACACTTAAACCCACCATCCCCACGACTTCTTTACAAACATGTTATAAGAAACAATTCAAGACACAACTAAATGAAACATTGTATTTTTCAACTATAGTTACCATTATAGTTATTTTTCAACATTGTACTTTTCAACTATAGTTATCATTATAGTTATTTTTCAAATATAGTTACCATGTTATAACATTGTATTTTTCTACTATAGTTACCATTAGTAACACTCAAACTTTAGCATCTGCAAATTAATAAGAACATCTGAATTTAACAAAAAAAATGTATTTACAGACCTCATTTAGTTTCTTCCTTTGACCTTTTGATTCAATTGAGAAATGCCTAAGCATAAAGGAAAGCTTGCATCAATAGTGTAAGAAAGCTTACAAAAGAAAACCCAGATAATCATATTGATCCATCCATAATACTAAATTTCAGAAACGGTAAATAGAGACAAGTATATTCTACTAGATTGCACTACCTTCCACCATAAAAGAGTGATACAAGTTACAACTGCAGGGATCATATATTTTCCAAGTCTATACAACCAATGTTCAGTGAAGCTCCTCCAGAATGAGCACTTAATTCTGGAAGAGTTCTCTACATGTAACAGAAATAGAGGCTGCATATATAATACAAAATCTCAATCTCATGCAATAAAGAAGGAAGCCACACTAACATGTGTGATTACACGCACACACACTAGGATACATGGCACCTACAAAATGTATTTTGTTTTCTTCTCGAATGGAAAACACACTTTTTTTCTTGGAAAAACAAAATATACTAGGATACTGAATTTTCCAAACAGAGGTAGAAATTAAGACCTGCAAAGAATATTTTTGCAACTGCCTCGGAAGCACTGTTATCGTTTACCCCAATGTATATCCAAATGCAAGCCTAAAATAATTAAATAAACAGATTCAATAAAAGTCAGCTAGACTTTGACACAGCTAAGAGTTATGTAGCTAAATCTTGTCATGTCAGTAGTATATTTAGAAGAGCATATCTACAAAAATAATAGCATGAGATTCAGGCTATACCTGTATAAAATATATACCATTGATTATGTAATAGGCACGTTGAAGAGTATCTGTAGAAAGGCTTCTCGCCTTTTAGAGAAGATATGATTAGAATTCAACCACATATAGGATTTCGACTCTGAATCCCAAAAAAAAAATATGCAAGGCAAATATGATCTATTATAGTTACCTCATAATAAATCTCAGCCCAAAAGAAGACCAATAGATGTATATGTAGAAAAGAACAAAAGACCAGGAAGATCTAATAGAATAACTGTTAAAACCTACAAGTAAATAGGAGACATGAAAATATGTAAGAACTAAGAAATAATAGATGCTAAATGAGAACAACAAAACAGTGCAATAAAAACTGCAATATAGAGAACTTTTCAGAAACAGGACTATAATTGTGAAAAAATAATCCTTACCCTGAAGATGCGTTAAACCCATTTTCATTGGTAAGAATTAAATTTTGTACAATTGAGAAGACCCTTGAGCTTTGTATGCATAATATAGATATAAATTGAATGGTGGTGTAACTATTAATTCATAAGGTTGTGACTATTAATAACTACCAAGGTAGTATATAATTACATTGTCTAACTACATAACAATCCACTCGCTTTGGAGTTGCTTTGTCTTTAAAGAAAGAAGAGGGACTGATGTTGGGCTAGAAAGAACTCATACTCCTAAGATGCCTTTTTATTCGGTAATTTTCCAAATATGTCCAAGTAATAAGTATACTATTTTTATTCGGTAATTTGCCAAATACACTATAAACCCTTAGCTACTCCTATGATATACCAAATATGAAGTTACATGCTGACTTGGATTCAGATTTGGTAGATCCTTCGATGTATAGTTAGTGATTGGATATTTAAAATAGTTGGTTAATAATGGACTTTATATATGCTTTAATAATGGACGTTATATATGCTTTGCATAAAGCACCTTGAGCCAATATATGGTTAATCCAAGGCAAATTCACTCGGTAGCTACAAAACATGTGCTCCATTACTTGGGGGGTATGGTACAAAATGGTCTAAGGTATGCAAGTGATGGTAAGTTGATGCTGCACAGATGTGTTGATTTTGACTAGGCATGCAATGCTGGTGACATGAAGTGTACTTCAAGTTGTTGCTTAAATTTGGGTTGAAGAGTGATATCTTGGTTCAACAGGAAGCTGACATTAGCGGCATTGAGTTCAAGAGAAGAAAAGTACATGGCATATGGCATTGATAGTTGTAAAGCCATCTGACTTAGAAATTTGATAGCATAGCTAACATGTGAGATGGTGGAGCCTCCTATGGTCTACTATGACAATCAGATAAGATAAGATAAGATAATTTTATTAATGTCCAACAAATGTCCATATCTTGTATCAAACTCTCTAAGAATCCAGTATTCCATAACCACTCCAAGCACATTGACATCAAGTACCATTTTTTTGGGAACAAGTTCAAAAGACAGCAAATTTTTTAGAGCATGTTCAAAAAGATCAAAAGGCTGCAGATATCTTGACTAAGCCCCTGCCAAAGGGGAAATTCAAGATGTTCAAGGAGTGACTAGGTTTGATGGAGAACACTTTCTCATAAAGAGGGAGTGTTGAATTTTCGCCTTGTTTAGCTCCACAGTACCAGAGTGCACTCCGTGAGCAGCTGCAGCAGCAGTAAGGGCATTTATTGCAGGCCTACACAGCAGCAGTATGGTAGCATTTTGCCTTGGTTCCTCTACGCAACAAATTGTGAGGGAGGCACAATTATATAGGAGAGTAGAGAGCACATGCATGCTTGCAACACACATGCACCAATGTTAGTAAATTTCTAGTTTTACTACCTTCAGTCAATTCCAGATTACTGTTGTTCGAGAATTAGCAACTTCTAGTTTGCTTCAGTTTATTTTTGGAGGGCATATATGACTTATTCTTAGACAAGGCACAGATCCCTAGGTTGTGGCTGCCTAAGGTGCTTGCATGGATAAGAATCTAGTTTAGGCACAGAGCACAGTTCTAGAGGAAGGCAATGCATGCTTGCCTGCTCCGGTTCATCTTCCAGTTGAGGTACACTTACCTGGCATGCTTATCCATGCAGATAGGGCACACTAGGTGATTAGACTACATCTAGGGTTTGACTAGGTCACCTTGACTTCATGCATGTGAACAGATACATTGGGAGAAAAATACATAGCATGCCGCTGAGTATTAAATACTGCTGCAGCAACTTTGTAGGCCATTGGATCTTAACCGTTTGAGATCCAATGGTCTATATTGTTGATGCGGCAGCTTTCAATACTTTGTTGCATGCCAAATATTTTTTGTCGATACATTGTATCTTCCCTCGTCTTATAAAGGAGATGCACGACAGAAAGCGCATTATTGTGTTAGAGAATTTTGGTTTTGAGATATTGTCGTGCATTTTCTTCTTTCCATACTTAATATAAGATAGGCGTGACTGAGAGTTAAGATCTTAGATCTATGTACTTGTTGTTGTTATGTTCCTGTGATGTGTGTTTCAATGTAGATTCTAGGACACGAAGATTGTTGTTTTAATAGGTTTCCAGACTTAAAGTTACCTCAGGTTTTCAGGATTATTCTTTTGAGTGCAGAATCTGGTACCACAGTGTGAAAAACGATATATTGTTCATCAAACTTGAATATTTCATATATGTTTTGGTCAACATTTTTCCCACGTTTGTGATTTTGCACTTGACCAGTCTGGTTCTAGTTCTAATTCTAATAATTGTGATATATATAGTATACCAAACATTTTGACAAGGACCCAATTTTGAATGTCCATCAGAAAAACTTATTACACACCTTTAAAGTTTAACATGACTTTATTTTCCTCACTGACCTATATGGATATAGAAATTTGATTCAAGAACCAAATGCATAAACATGCATAATGTACAATAAATAAAAACACAAGACATCAGAACCTAGGAAACTGCGTCTATTTTAAAAATCTAAAATAAGGTCACCCATAGCATGGGGAGGTATACTTACCTTTGGCTTGAGGATGAATATATCTCTATGAAATCCAAAGAGTATAACACGTACTACCAATCCATAGACTAATCTATGACCTCCACACTAATCTTCCTAACCACTTCATCCACCTTCACTTGTCTAAAGTTGCATAGAATGCTCAATCCTTGACAAGCACATTCGATTGAAGGAATGAATTCATCCTCAAAGATACTTGCATTTCTTGCAAGTCGAATTCCCTATGTAAGAATAAGAGGCAATCCCTTCTTAACACCCACATTCCCACACCAAAACCCTTGAATTTTTATTCAATAAAGAACCTCTCCAATCAACACTTCAAACCCACCATCGCCACCACTTCTTTACAAACATGTTATAAGCAACAATTCAAGACACAACTAAATGAACATTTGACTCCTCTTACATAAAGGACACATACCATGACCTTATTTATTCATTTTTTGTAGGTTGTTCCAAGCTAAGACTTTATTTTTTAAAAGAGACCACATGTAAATACAATATTTGCAAGGGAACTTAAACTTCCACACACTTTTCCACCATGAAATTGGGTCCCCTAAATCCTATTTGAAGCTCAATACATTGTATCCCATCTTTGGAGTATACACTCCAGTTCGATTCTTGGACCAAATCATACTATCTTCCTCCTATGTGTTCCTTACATGACAAATATTGAGACTCTTAGTGAAATCCTTCCAAACCTTAGCATCTCCCCCCTAAAGCCTATCCAATTAGCTAACCACTTTTCTTGCTTCCAAATAGAAGTCTAATCTTAATTTAAAATGTGGTTGATCTTATATAGACACCTACCATTTTGAGAAGTAATCATATGATTGGCCAGCCTAAAAATGGCATTGCGCCCAACCCAAGGGTCCTCCCACCAATCTTACCCTACCCTCATTTCCAACCCAACTAGTCCCAATCACCAAGAAGGAAAAAACAACAACATTCCACATAATGTAAACATTTTGAATACTCTTCATAGGATTCCTAATATGTTCTTCCATATAATCAAGTGAAATATACTTCTATACTACTACCTCACACCATGAGTCGTTTCCTTGAAGAAACCTCTAGACACACATCGTTTCCAAATCCCTTGAAAAATTAAAGATGTTATTTCAACCAAAATCCTCGTTTATGCAATCTGTTTAACATAGCTTTTAGTTAAACAACTAAAATTCAATTATTACAAACTCCAACCCCCGCTAATTAGTGCATATTAAGATCCATGTTTTGGTATACAACCAATATAGATTTATCTTAAATCTATATCTCTTAGTCATCAAGAAGGCTCAAAAAGAAATTGAGATGCAAATCTTTCAATGTTTATGAGATCTAGAACTAAATGAATGTACATTGTGCTATTTCCTTAAATTTTCATATTTACATTTATATATATTTTAGTATTTTGATTTATAATCATAAATATTACACATCTAAACCATACTATAATATTATTGTTTAAATATAATATTATGTTGTCTTATACCATATGTCACATAAATATACATTAAAATTACATCTCTTCCTTATACTCACTACAAAATGCATGCTACTTCTCTTAATGCAATCATGGTTACAAATGCATCAGCTTATATCAAAACTTCTCCATTTTTTTACAATCATTAGTACACATGCAACATGACTTGGCCTAAATTGTGCTCCAATTTTAATGGCCAGAGGATAATGGCTGACAGATATGTATATTTAATCAACGTTACGCCATTGCTCCATTCTAGTTTCCATTCATCACCACTTTTATGATATAAAATATTCTTATTGTGCAATCAATTTAATTATGAAAAAATGTATCGATGGGTGTGCAAAACAATCATGGTAATAATTGAAGCATTTAATTCTCATCTCTAGCCATAAACTTGGAGGAAAGAGAAAATATGACTAAGAATATAATATGAATGTTTTCATAGTGTTTAGTTATTATGATAGATTTTTGGAATTTTATAGTGTAAAAATTTATAAAGATCAACGTGTTTCAAGTGGACACTTTACCCATCTTCAAGATCACAAGAAGCTTTAGCAAGATGGAAAATATTATCGCAGAATATATAGAGATGGATGAGAGACTAGTCGTTAGGTTAAGAATAGGTTAGTTGAGAGGAGATTAAAGATTAAGGTCAAAAATAATAAATAATAAATAATAAAATTATTAATTTAATAGGGTTATTTGAATAAATAAAGGTTTGGTAAAAAGTTATTATATTAGATAAAATTAAACGAGAATTCAACCATTAATATTGTAATAACTATAATTGTAGGATTAAATGTATTCAATGAAAATAAAAATTGAAATTGTTAAAAAACAAAAAAATTAAGGAGAAAATATATCCATATAATATGTAAAGCAACTTTGAACAATTATAATTATTATAATTAATTTAAGACTATAAAAATGGTGGAGAGTAAGGAAAAGTTAAAATTATAATTATTATACTTACTTTAAGACTATAAAAATGATGGAGAGTAAAGCGAAGAGATAAAAATATTATATGGATTGCTATATCAAGATTTTATAACATGGTTGTATCAGGCTTTCTAAGCATGATGATGAAATGCTTGGTCATGGAATGTAGCAACAAGATAGGTAAGCACTAAATTAGATTATGAAGTCATCTATTTTATTTTTTTGATCCAATGAAGAAATGATGGCATAAGCAACTCTGGAAGTGGAATGCCCCATAAAATTGAAGTGCTTATATTGGTTGCCAATGGAGAACAAGATCTTGACATGGGATAATTATTGTAAAAAAGGTGGTTATGGACCTAATGTTTTTCCACTTTGCAAAAGAGATAAAGGATCTGTGTATCATCTTCCAGTACATTGTTCTATTATTCAACAAGTTTGGCAAGAAGTTGCTAGAAGGCTCAATACGACTTGTAGATGAGCACATGACTCTTTTGAAGATAGTCTGAAACATTGGGAAGCTAGTGATGTCAACCTTAGAGAATTGCCTTTGTTTTTTATTTGGGGGACTTGTCGGCAAAGGATAATTATTGTAAAAGAAGTGGTTATGGACCTAATGTTTACCCTCTTTGCAAAAGAGATGAAGAATCCATGGATATAATCTTCTGATACATTGTTCTATTATTCAGCAATTTTGGCAAGAAGTTGCTATAAGCCTCAGTATGACTTGTAAATGGGCACATAGCTCTTTTGCTAGAACAATGGGGTGCTAATGAATTGCCTCTGGTTTTTATTTGGGGGATTTGGAGGCATAGAAATATAGTATTGTTTGAAGATACACAGTTTAACACTTACATGACTAGTACCTTCATTGTTGGTACATACAAAGAGTATCATAAGGCATTTGTGGACCTTTCTCTTGGGGAGTACTCTTTTTGGCACATTACAAACGAATGTTGTCCCTTCAGGTGGCTATTTTGACACAGTGGATGCAAAGGATCAAGGAGCTTCATGCAAAGTTTAATATTTTTAAATTTCCAGCACATTTACAAGTAGTTCATTTCTGAAGTTGATCTTTTATCCAAAAAAAGAAATTGGGTTGACAAAGGGCCAATTGCACTTTGAAGAGATCAAAGATAAACATGTGATTTCAAAGGGAGAAATTCAGTCTTATTACTTGAATCACTATGGGTACATAGTCCAATTTGGACTTTTTGGCTTATGTTTTTGGTTTTTGTTTGAAAGTATGTGATAGAATTAGCTCATATTTTAAATTTTGTGGGTAACATTTTTGTGGAACTGGTTGTGGCTGGGGTTTTGGAGAACTTGTCATATAGACTATTGAGTTTATGTTGTAATTATTGTTTATTTTTTTGTTGTTCTTCTGTGAGTTACAGGAGCTATTGTACCTATATTTTGTGAATACATGTAATGAGTGGACAAGTGACAATCTTAATATTGTTCTCTTGATTTAAACATATGAATAATAAGAAACGATCTTTTTATTGATGAAATATTAGATAATACCTTTTATAAAGAAAAAGAAAAACATTTTATATTATATTATAAAACTATTTTTTTTCACAGAGAAAAAACAACTTTTTATATTAAAACTGTGGCATAAATACAAATAGGTAGAGAGATATTCTCTTCAACTTTCACCCATATTGACAGCCATTCATAATCATACTAGCTTAAATCATCATAGAATTCAAAATTATGTAGTAATCATCCCAACAACATACTATAGATATAGTTTTCTAAAAATTCTTAAGAAACCAACTCAAAACAGTGTTGTGGACATAGATGCCCAAGATACAAACTCAATAATCTGATAATGGGGATAATTAAACTCTCAGATTGCTCGAATCGATCACGATCCCATCTAGCAGCTCCTCGAAAGAGAGGAATCAAAGCTTATCATCAATGGCATTTTTTGATAGCGAGTCATCTTCATTGTTGTCTTCCTTATAAATATGGTGAAAAGCAGTCCCAAGGAAGTACAATAATATGCTTCCAACTCTACTCATCTAATGGGAGAGGTCCATAGAATAAATATGATGCTTTTGATTGACCCATTCAACAATTACTTTGGAGTCCCCCAATATCTGATATATATGCAAGTGCTTGTAATGAGCAAACTAGACTAGCCCCCATAAGGCTACCAATTATGCTTTAGTATTAGTTCCAAGACCCACAACCATCCTTAATCTAAAACAGTGGTTAATGTTCAATTGATCACCATCCCAACCCCACATATGCCTTTTTGTTCAACCCCATCAAAGTAACCTATCACCAAAGGCCTATCACATAGTGGTGGTTGAGTCACTTTAGCAGTAATGCTCATGGAACCACATCCAAAATCCTTCAGTCTAGTCAGAATATTAATGCAGACCACCTCTGCTACCAATTTGGTTCCCTAGAAGGTAGCCAAGTTCCTAGCCTGCCAAATCTCCCATATAGTAGCAAAAGGAGTATCCATCAATAAAGGAAACATATCCTTCCAACTATGAAGGTTGTCCTCCAATGTAACCAACTCCCACTTGAAAGACACCTGCATTCTTAACATGAGAGTGCTCGAGACATCATTAAATAAAATACACTCACCAAAAAGATGATCCACATTTTCATATGTAGCACAACAGACTGCATCTTCCTGGCCCATTGAATCCTCTTTCTTGTAAGCCTTCCCATGTCAGAATTTTCTTTTTTAGAGACAACCAAATGAAACACTGTATTTTTGTTGGGAGATTTCCATTCCATAACCACGACATCCACTAGGTAAGAGATTTAGATAAGTGTTGCTCCACTAGCAAGTTATAAGACAAATATGCAGTGACATCACCATGTTTTTTATTCAAGCACCATACTATGTTGTCATTGTAGTCATATAATATTATGCTAGTCATTTTTAATCTAGTAGTGTAGTCCTCCCATTATAAAGCCCAATCACCGAACATAGGCAAGTCCTCCATCAAGAGCCAGCCACTAACATGTTCCCCATGTTAACTACATGTTTTAAGACTATAATATTTCTGTGCTGGAGATGTCTGATAAGTCCCAAAAATGGGATCAATCCTGATGAAAGCTTGTACACCCCTACCGATCATCCATCCAAGGTCTTGTGCTATGAAAGGAAATGTCTTAGAGATACTTCTCCAAATCTTTGAAGAATTTGTAGCAGTCCTACACTTGCTTCTAAGCCAAATAGACAAGGGAATATTCTTCAAATATTTACATCTGGTCACTTTTCTCCACAGACCATTATCAAAGAGGCATCGCTAGAGACTTTTGGCACAAAGAGCCAAATTGAAAAAATTGAGGTTCTTGATCTCCTAGCCACTAAGGAATTTCGGTTTGGAGATAGCCTCCCACTCAGCAAGATGGTATTTGAAAAAAAAATTGCTTACCCACCCAGAGAAAATGGAAAATCAACTTCCTCATGTTGTCTATAATTCCTTTAAGAACTTTAAACAGTGAAAACCAATAAATTGGTATACCTTGTAGAACCGCGGTGACGAGTAGTAGTCTACCACCCAAGGAGAGCCAACTGAAGTCCACTTGTCAATCTTCCATCTGATTTTTTTAAGATCTAGGCCTAATCTCCTTTGTTATAGCCATTAGGTTTAAGAATGAAACTTAAGTATTTAATACCCTTATCCATGTTTTCCATTTTGAAAGGAAAAATGCGTGATATAGAATCCATAATAAATTTATCCTGACACATAATAGAGAAACATGATTTATGTGAGTTAAGTTTCATACCTGATGCCCCACAAAATATGTCAATAATACCCTTCAGATGCTTCCATTCCGCCAAAGTGCCATCCCCAATTATAAGAATATCATCTACGTAAAGGAGATGAGTTAAAAACTGTGTTCTGGTCACCTTGATCCCCAAGAATAGTTTATTCTCTTTGGCGTTAATGATCAAGCAACTAAAACCTTCAATCGACAGGATATATAAATATGGTGATAGAGGGAATCCTTGTTTGATGCCTCTAGTTGCTTTGAAGAAAGGAGAAGGTGAACCATTAATCAAAATAGAGAAACTAGCCGAAGTGATACATGACATAATCCATTTTGATAACTCTAAAGATAGACCAACCTGTAGAAGAATAAGTCAGATGAAAGACGAATCAAGTCGATCATAGGCCTTCTCTAGATCCAACTTTAAAATAAATGTAGTAATATTTTTCTTCTTAAGTAAATGTAGGCATTCCTAAGCAATGCCCACAACATCCAATATTTGACGATTAGGTAGAAAACCATATTGTTCATCTGAGATATGAATGCCCAACAATGGCTTAATCCTCTCTGCAATAAGTTTGGTGATAGTTTTGTAATGCAAGTGAAAAAGTGAAATTGGTCTATAGTCATTGAAGGTGATTGTTCTGTCCTTCTTGGGGAGAAGAGTGATATAGGTTAATTTCAAATAGTCAGGAACCACCCCCTACGCTGAGTGGCATCAATAGCCTCAATAATCTCATTACCCATCATATCATAAAAATGCAGGAAGAATTCCACAGTCCAGTCATCTAGGCCTGGACTTTTATCCACAGCAAAACCCTTAAGCACCTTCAAAATATCAGTAGATGTTATATCCATGCCAATTACTTCACAATCCTTGCTTTCAAAAAAACATTGATAAAGCTTAATAGTCTTCATCTGGTCAAAAATATAAGTGGCACGATTGTTTGTGTACAACTCCTAAAAGAATGAATTTCCAACCCATTTTAGAGACCTATTGTCACAAAGAAGTTGATCTCCATCAACACCCATTTCCCAAATTGCATTGTTCATTCTTCTTTTATTTGCAAAATTATGGAAAAAAATGCAGTTGTTATCCCCTGCCTTAATCCACGTAGCTCTACTCTTATGTCGAAGAGTTTCTTCCTTTTGTAAAAGTAGTTGTTGCTTTTTGGAAATAAGTGAGTGGTATCTTTGCAAATTTACTTCTATGAACCTGCTATCAATAACCAGAGAATCGACCAAATGTATATCCTCCTCAATATCCACAAGAGTCTTGTGGTTATTAATCTTCTTTTGTCTTTCCCATTTCACCACATCCCTTTTTAGCAACTAACAAGACTTTGCATCGGATTCGCCCAATCAGCTATGGAGGATGAGTAAATGATCCGATTGTCCTGAATCATAGAGTTAAAATATGGATCTCCCAGCCATACCAGATTAAACTTAAAAGGATATGGGGTCAAACTAGTATCATAAAATCCAATCGACTATTTTGAGGATCTATACCGACCCAAACTCTCACATAGGTCCTCCTCCATATAGAATCTATCGAATCTCTTAGCGATACCTGCAAGGCCACACCCCCCATTTGATCAAGTAGGAGCTAAGACTGTAGGGGCTATATCCAATAGCTTGGTAGCCTCAAAAATATTTGAGAAGTACTCCGACAAAGGATCCATAACATTCCCCGAACCCTAAAACTTGCCAGGAGAAATGATGAAATTTAGATCCCCGACCACTGTGAGGGCAATATCAGAAAGTAGACCTGAATCAACTAGTTGATCCCAAAACAATTTCCAATTTGAATATGGTCCATAAATATTCAGAATATGAATCATAGAGGAGAAACCCTTTAACTTACATTCCACCATAATACCTGCACAACATGAAAAATCTTTCATGCCAGCCACTAATGGATTCTAAGCAATCAGAGTCCTCCACAGAGTGACCAACAACATCAAATGCACATACTCTCCAACAAGGCTTAATCTTTAAGAATAAGTCACATGCAAAAGAGGTTGACATCATTATTTCTTGCAACATCACAATCTTCAGTTTAGTAGTCTCAATAAAGTGTTTCATAGCAATGCGCTTAGAGCCACTACCCAAGCCCCAAATATTGAAAGATGTAAAAATCATTTAAACTTCTCAAAAATGACCGCTACATCTGTAAGAGCCCAAGAAAGTGAACCTAGATCAAGTTCTGAAGAGTCACATAAACCTCCGTCCAACAAAGGGATAGTCATATTGATAAAAGCACAAACACCAAAAGAGGGCTTCTTCCCATGAAGGAAACAAAAAAAATACATTATAGAATATCTTACAAATTTTTTTATAATAACAATTTTTTTTAAGAAAATAACATAAATTTTACATTAGGGAATGCCTCATAGGAAGAAAAGATCAACATTTTATATTATGGAATTCGTCACAAAAAATTTTACCTTAAATTTTGGTTTAAGATTGGAACCTTGCATTAAGATTGATAATTAATCTTATAATTTAGTTTCTAATAAAAGTAAAAAACATTTTAAGTTACATAATATTAAGGAAACAAAACACACATTTTATATTATGGAATTTTTTAATAATAATAAGAAAACAAAATATATTTTATATTACAAAACTGAAAAAAAAAAAAAAACAAAACATAGATTTTATAATCATGAGTTTTTCGTTGTCGACGTTATAATAGTAATATCCATGTTAAAGCAAAAATATTTAAAAAAATCTTGATTGCTTATCGAGATCAAAAAGACACCTTGCCAAAAGAACATCATCAACATAAAGTGGGAGGATGATAATTATCCTAGCTAAGATTGTACCAGAGCAACCTATTTCTTCTAAACACCTTTCTAGCTTATCAATGTAAATGCCAAAAAAGGTAGAGGAGAGGGAGCAATCTTGTTTAACTCCAATATTACAATTTGTATCCGTTGTCCACCCCTCATTATTGATAATAGAAATCAATAGAAAGTGACTTCTTACAAGTATCTCGGAATTGATATTAATCACAAGCTCAATTGGAACTATAGAATTGAGAAAATGATTAATGGAGGGTGGAAAGCTTATTTTGGTCTTGAAATTAAGTGTAAATCAATCAATTTGGTCGTGTGTGATAAAAATAAATTCATCTTTGAAACTATTGTTATCATTGTTATCTTGTATGGTTGTGAAGTGTGGGGGTGCAACATTTCTAGAAAATCTTGGAGGAAGATTGAGAAAATCCAGAAGCAGTTTATAACTTATAACCTCAAAATTAAAAACAATACACCTTATCCTATCCTCCTCATATAAGTGGGTATTTCCCCTATCGAGAGCATGGCTATAATGAGGTGCTTGATGTACAAGCATAAGATAAATAACATAGAAAATGAGAGACTTCTTAAAATTACTTTAAACGCTAGTAAAAACCAATTACACCTCAAACAATGCTGGTGTAAAAATTCCATGGCTTAGTTAAACCATTGGAGCATTGTTGAAAACAACATTTTGCAAAACATTGATAATGTCAAAAATATTATTATTTCTAGGTTTAAAGAAATTCCTGGTGTAAATTTACCATGACTCGATTAAACCATTGGGGCATTGATGAAAACAACATTTTGTAGAACATTGATAATGTCAAAAATATTATTACTTCCAAGTTTAAAGAGAAATTGTGGTGTGAAGAAAATTTAGAGTCAAGAGAAAATTAAGATACTATAATGAAGTCATTAATCCTAATTTGGAAGATTAGAAGTATCTCTTGGTAGTAACTAGCTCACCGAAGAAAATTAATACAACCAAGATTAGAACGAATTCTCACGAACTCCATAGCGAAACAAGGCGTTCATTTATTCCTAAAATTCCATGGGAAGAAAGGGTTTGCCATCTGCTTGATTCTATGAGCGTTGAGGATGAAAATCATTCTGTTAGAGTGCCCTGCTTAGACCCACATTAGATACAAACTTTTATAACCTTTTCGCTTGCCAAAACTATAGTGAGTTTGGAAAGCTTCTTGGGCAAGCTTTTTGAACATAAGAACAAGAATTTAAAGTCAACCAAGTATTATCCTTTTTAAGGTCCAATAGAACTAAGTTAATCATTATCATTTTAGTTTGGAAAGCTTCTTGGGCAAGCTTTTTGAAGACAAGAACAAGATTTTAAAGTCAACCAAGTATTCTCCTTCTTAAAGTCCAATAAAACTAGGTTGATCATTATCATTTGATCATTATTTTTTTTTTAAGAAAATATATATATTTTTTATATTGTAAAATTGAAAAACAAAAACATTGTTTTTGCTGAAAAAAAATTTTAATTAAAAAAAATACATTAAACATTTTATGCTGAAATTTCTTTTTAATTAAAAAAAAAACAAAAATATTTGATATTCACTGAAATTTCTTTTTAATTAAAAAAATACATAAAACATTTTATGCTGAAATTTATTTTTAATTAAAAAAATACATTTTGGTTTTAATAATGGGAAGAAAACAAAAACATTTAATATTATGGAATTTGTAATTTTTTTTTATAAAGAAAACAAAAACATTTTCCTTTACCTAATAAAGAAAAACAAGAACATTTTAAATTATGGATTTTTTTAAAACTTATGTGAGATTCTTTTTAATAATTTTTTAAACTTGTGAGATTTTTTTACAATGAAGATTTTTCGAAGCCTTACAAAAAGGATTATTGGATTAATTTTAGAGTTAGAAATTTATACATTACAATCTAGAATTAAGTTTAATTATATTGGAATTATTATATTGCATAATAAAATATTTATATTGAAATTATAATAAATTATTTTTATTATAAATTATTTATATTCAAATTATATGGCATAATAAATCTTATTTTATAGAGTATTAAAATTAAAATTATATCACATAGTAAAATATCTTATATTTATAAAATAATTATAAAAAAATATTTATACACTAAAACAAGTATTTATGTAATTGAAAGGATTAAAAATATTTATGTAATAAAAAGAATTTCTCAAGGCAGCTTACTTTAGACGGCCTTCAATGCGTCCATTTAAAACACTTCTGCATAGCATTAACATTAAAATTTGAATTTAATACATTTATGCATAGCATTAACATTAAAATTTGAATTTAATACACTTCTGCATAGCATTAACATTAAAATTTGAATTTAATACACTTCTGCATAGCATTAACATTAAAATTTGAGTAATCGAGCATCTCCATTCATCTCCAGTTGGTCAAGTTACAACGCTGTTCGTATCGGTTTAGATCCATGGTCTGGCTGTAAATGGCAACATGCCCTTCCTATTCCTATGTTAGAAAGATTACATTTGTCTGGTTTTATTTTTCTTTCTGATATTGGACTTCTAGGTTCTGTTTTGATGTCTCAAAAATGGTTATCTGCAGAAACCATTGGATTTACTGACCCTCTTGAGATTGCTGCTTGGAATGGATATACTGCCATTCTCAAGTCTAGCCATGTTAGACTGTCTCATGAAGAGGATTGTCTAATTTGGAATTTATCAAAAACAGGCAAGTACTCTCCTAAAGAGGGTTATGCTGAGCTTATTAATAGTGAAGTGGAATCTGTCTGGTGGTGGAAGGTCTTATGGAAGATGAAGTGTCCCCTAAAATCAAAAGTTTTTAGTTGGTTTCTTCTGTCTGGT
The DNA here is from genome assembly GCA_001517045.1 of Pseudotsuga menziesii. NCBI lineage: Eukaryota > Viridiplantae > Streptophyta > Pinopsida > Pinales > Pinaceae > Pseudotsuga > Pseudotsuga menziesii. Next base: position 48,164 of record LPNX010012268.1, read on the forward strand.
AAAGCTTTGACTTGGGATGTTCTTTGCTTGAGGGGAAGAGAAGGTCCTGGTAGATGCTTTCTTTGCAAACAGAGCTGTGAATCCAATTTTCACATTGTAGTAGAATGTCCTTTTACTATTGCTGTTTGGTTATGTTTGGAGGATCATTTGAAAATGAACAATTTATGGTATGGAGAATCTTTGTCTGTTTGTCTTAAAAACTGGTGTTTACTACCAGATGTGACACTTATAAAATCTCTACTTATTATTGTTCTCTGGTTTATTTGTGAAGCAAGAAACCGATCCTGTTTTGAGGAACTTGTCACAACACCTGCACAGGTTTCAAGCTACAACTTGGGTTTGCTGAAGAATTTTCCACAGTCCTCATCTGTTGTTTCTATTAGAACAATTTTAGTGGAAGAAATTGATAAAACTTATGCCTGGGGTTACTTTGATGGATCGGCAGCTGGGGATCCAATGATTTGTGGGGCTGGAGATATTTTGTTCATATATGATAGTCATTATGTTTCTTTCAAAGCAGGTTTAGGCTTGGGTACTAATAATTATGCAGAATTATGTGCACTTAAGCTTCTCCTTAGGTTGACTCGGAAACATAACTTGGACAAAATTCAGGTTTTTGGGGATTCACAGTTAGTTATCAATTGGGCATTGGGAAAGTATAGATTATTAAATCTTGAACTAGCAATGATTCTTCAAGATGTTAATCGTTTAGCTGACAGTATTGATTATGTGTCTTTCAAACACATTTATAGGGAATGAAATTTCAAAGCAGACTCATTGGCTAAAGCAGGTGGCAGCATTCAGGAAGGATTTTGGGTTACATGTGAACAGAGAGGGGCAGATATTGTGGAAACTTTTCAGGTTTTCTAAGTTCTGTGTGATCTAATTTGCAGTTTACTTCTGCTTTATGTGTTTTTGTCAGGTTTTCTGATCACTTTCCTGGTTATTCTTGGAGATTCTTTATTATTGGGCATTTTTTATCTATTTGATATGTGGCTCCGATGATACTTTGATTCATGATGCTTTGGCTGAAATTTATTTGATTCATATTCTGGTGATATCAAGCAAACTAACTAAGAGCATGATCTGCGGGCTAAAGGCCTCTTTGTTCTGGCACTGATGTTTTTTTTGGTGTTGATATGCGGGCTGATATGTTTTTGATGTTGAATTGGATATGAATTTTTGGATGGTCTGGGATTGGCCATTTTACAGCTGCTGATTATTGATCAGCTTTATTTTTTTCATTCATTTAGAGACTTTTTTAGCCAGCTAGTTATGCTCTGGCCTTTTTGCTTGTGATTACCATCCGATTCACATTTATCTGACCTGAGTGATCAGGAATGATGAAAAAAGTCTGCTATGATCAGACTTTTATTTTTTGATGCATAGCTGTTCATATATGAACTTTTCTGCTGATAAGTATTGAATAAACATTTGATTTGATAATGGTTATTGTGCTTTCCTTGAGGCAATTAACTGATTGTATTGACAACTTCTTAGTTGGTTTTTGTATAATGGACTATGAGGGCCATATGCTGAAAGTGAATAAAATATTTACGAATTTTTTCTTTGGAAAAAAATGTTACAATTAAGGGTTTAACTGTTTACAAAATTTCAAGCATAAACATAATCATAAATCTACATGCCTAAAAAATTTCTACGGAATCCAAGCTCAAAAATATTATAAATGCCGTCCCTTATAAATTTCATCCTGCATCTCCTCTTATTTTCATTGTATTCATATGTAGACAGTATTATGTTGTTTAACTTTTGGGATTGGGGGATTTTTTGTTTCATAATGTATATTTTTAAATCCCCTCATAAGTGAGATAAAACCCTTTGTCCTTGTTTTTTATTTTCTTTCCATCTTCTTAATATAAATTGCCATCTCTTTTAATTAAACAAAAAAAGTATTTTGAAATTTTTATTTAAAAAAATGGCTTCCCCTAAAATTTTAGAATATTTTTTTATTGTTTTTTTTTTTTTTTTTTGCTACAATGTCACTATTTTAGACCATGGTTTAAAAAATGTTGCAATTTTAAGCCCACAAAAAAGGAGGATGTTACTCATAGCGCTTCTTTTTCAATTTAGGAGTTGATTTCAAGATTTAAAATTTTGGTTATAGATTTGCCATTGTTGAGGTTTTGATTTCAAAAATTGAAATTTTATTGCTTATAAAAATTAAGTGATATTAGGAGCACCATTTTTTTATTTGGGGTTGATTTAATATTCTAGTTGCACAATACTCGTTGCGAATTCCATGACCTCAAACAAGTTGTAGTTTTAACCTTCCGAAAATGATGTGGTTGTTAATACCATTTTATATTTAAGGGTTTATTTTAAGGTTTTGTTTGCAACATTACAAGATTATTAAAGCTATGGTACCAAAAAAAAGTACTTTTAATCTTCTTCTTTTTTTAACTTTAAGAAACAATGCTACCAATAGCATTAATTTTTTATTCAAATATTGATTTTAGTGTTATTAACCAACCAAAAAAAATATAAGTATTTTAGGGCTAAAGTTCTCATCAAACAAATATCTATGTTTGATCCAATATCCATCTATAATATTTTGAAGTTCTCTTCATCCCACACGCATCCTAACATCGTAACTTTTTCTATTAACAACTCAAACTCATAATAGTAGTTCATTTCTTATTTTTTAAATGCATTTAAAACCATTGAGAAATATCTGGAACTTCTTCTTATTAAGAGGAAGTGTTGGTGCATTGGTTTGTGGTGCTCTTGTTATGACTGAGGTCGTAAGTTCCATTCCCCTGCCCGGAGAATAGGGCAAATGTATGGTGTCGGATTGTATACATCATACCCTACTCGTGGCTTGTAGTACTCTTGGAAATATCTAGCACTTCTTCTTATTAAGAGGAAGTGTTGGTGCATTGGTTTGTGGTGCTCTTGTCATGATTGAGGTCATAAGCTCCATTCCATTCTTCTAAAACAAGCACTGCATGACAACTACATTTCTTTTGTATAATTTAACTATTTATCTCACCTAAGAAGGTTCACGATAAGTTAATCAACTGAAATTTCTAACAAAAGCATTTTAATGGTGAGATAAATATAGGTTAAATATTTTGATATTCTAAATTTCAAACATTCTTAGAAGAGTAAAGTTTGTAATGAAATTTAATTTCATGTTTACATAGTTATAATGAGGATGGTGTAGTTATCTAGAGAAACGAAATTGATATGATCAAGAGAATCTAAAGATGCTTAAAGATGCTTTATCACTAATTTAACATGAATAATAAACTCATTGACATTGCGACATATATCTTCATGGATTTGATGGGAAAGGACTTATTGAGAGTGCATCTTTGAATTTTTATTTTAGTAAGAATGCATAGAATCTGCGTGTTGATGCTAAGTCCAGCTAACACAAAAAAATTTGTTGATATTGAGTTCAACTATCACATAAAAGCATGTCAAAAGCATTCCATGATAGGTATCAAACAAGTTTGAGAAGTAGATCATGTCATCACTACTAAATGCAATTGACCAATATTCATGCGTGTAATGCTTGATATGTAACAAAAACGTTAGGGTCATTATTGCACACTTGGGTCCACTTGGAGGTCTTGTGTCCACAAGAGTTGAGCACGGTAGTTAGCACAATAATTGGAGATCAGATGAGGAAGTCTACACCTTGATTTGTGATGCCCTTCTTGTACTACTTGATGTTTAGGTTGAACTATTGTAGGTATGTGGACCACTTTTGATGGTGGTCATTCTGTAACTTTCCCTAGATCTGCACCAATTGTAGAGGCTTGTGATCAGTGTGGATGATTTTATCCTTCCCTAGAATGTAATGTTTCCATTGGCAACATGCCTACACAATGGAGTTCATTTCCTTGTCATAGGTGGGATACCACCAAACAAAATCAGAGAATGTCACTTTCTATGATATGCCAATGCATGTCCTGTTGAGTGAGAATTGAACCAATAAAGATAGTTAGATGCATATATCTCAACATTAAAGGTTGTTTTTTACTTAAAAGAGTGAGAACTGAAGATGAGCAAAGGCGTCATTTTAAATCCTCTCTATTGTGATACACCCAAGAGAACTTGTCTTTCTATACACCATTTTTCACTTGGCTCAAGGGATAAGCAATATGACAGAACCCCAACACAAACCTACAATAAATGTTTGTGAGGCCCAAGAATCTATGGAGCTCTATTAGAGTCATCGGGGCTAGCTAATCATGAATGACTTGGGGTGTTGGGTCTAAATGTACCCCATGTTCATCCATGGCATATCCTAGATACTAAATTCTCTCCATGCCAAATGAACATTTGTCCAAATTGGCATATAAATTGTATTATTACGGGGTTCTCATGATCTATTGCATGTGCTGCAAATGTTCCACCCAATTTTTGTTGAAGATGAGGATGCCGTCCATAAAAATGATCACAAAAGAGCTTGTGAACAACCACAATATATAATCCACCATTCTCATGAATTTTGCTAGATCATTAGTCAAGTCAAAAGGGATGACCAACCACTCAAAAGGGCCTTTTTTAGACTTGAAGGATGTCTTCCACACATCGGTTTCCTCAATCAAGACTTAGTGGTATCTTGACTTTAAATAAATATTACTAAAGAAATTGGCACCCCTAAGTTGATCAACAAAATCATCAATATGGGGGATTGGGTATCGATTCTTGATCGTGATTTTGTTCAAGGATTTGTAATTAATGCAAATTGTCCATGTCCTATGTTTTTTATGAGCCAACATAGTTGTGATCCCACAAGGTGAAAATCTTGGTAGAATGTGGCCCTTTTGGATGAGCTCTTGAATCTAACATTTGATATCCTCATTCTCCAAAAGAGAGCATCTATATATTGGGAAATTAGAAAAGGGAGCACCAAGTATCAAATCAATTGAGTGTTTGACCTAGAAGTGTCAAGGCACCCCTAGAATTGAGGCAAATATGTCTTTGTATTCTTCTATAATATCGTCCAACTTGTCATAGGTGGAATACTACTGACCAAAATCAGAGAGTGTGTCACTATTCTTAGGATTCAACGAGCATATTAAAATATATTTGCAAGAGAAAAAAAATACAAAAAAATCAACCACATAGAAACATATATTTACCCTAGAAACCCCATGCACGAAAAAACCAACACCAATGAAGATCTACATTACATCGCAAAATCCGGCCAATCTGGCCAAGTAAGCTATCCACCGCTCAACTCTAGGACACTTTACAATGGAGCCTCCTCAAGCCTTATAAAGGATTATTTCCATGCAATACAATGGGACATTACCATGGGTTACAACAAACCATGTGCCCAAAACTATTTGTTATACCTAAACCACCTTTGCCTCATTCTCGAGTCAAGGTTAATTCTAAAAACACCCCTTTTAAAATTGACTTGGAGTAATCACCAACCCCCCTCAAAGTTTTACTGAGGAATCTCACATACACCCCCTATCACCTAGGTCTATCTCCCGACTTTACCGATGAGTTACCAGTGGTATTCATGCCTTACCAAGTCTTACAACCATATGCCATTTACATGCAAACCACTCCATTATTTTTTTTTCATGTATCTTCATGGTGACCAACGCCATCCTCTCCCTTTTGCATGCTCACTTCCTTTCTCATCCTTCTTATGATTTTCCATTGCTCGTCACATGCTACACCTTAGCCTGCTTCTTTTTTCCTTACTTCATGCCATGGTGCTCTTCTCCATTCTCAATCCATGCAGCACCAAACCAAGCAATCCAGTTCTCCTCCATTTTCACTCTATTTTATTCATCATGGATCCTTTCACGACATACTTCTGACCATTGTGCTTAATCGACTTGCACCATTAGATGCTCCAAACATGTGCTTAATTTTCTCATGTAGAGAATGTTCATATCAGAGTGTGTGGTAGCTATAGTGTGTATCTCTAGTTACAAGTTATGGTTGATATAAAGTTAGGGATGGATGAAACACATTCCAACTTAAGCTTCCTTATCCCTGTTGCCTCTAGCTTGTTTCAAGGAGCATCCTCACACAAGCAATATTCCATGCACAACCTTCTTCTTATACCATGGCGCTTCCACTTAGCACCCATTACATCCTCAAACATAGCATGAGCAACAGATTCATTATAACATATGTATCTTCACGAATGTGTGTGAGCTCTATCATGGGAATTACCATGGGTCATCCAATACTATGGGCCCATAAACTATTGGCCAACAAACATCCCAAAAATTTATTTTGGGGGCTTATCCCCCAAACCACATTTATTGGGGGAATTCAACCTGAACCCCCACTGGGGTTCCATTGGACCCTGCACCCCCTTGTTGGGACAAGTGTACGGTAAAAATAGGGCACAAAAATGGCTGAACAATAAAATATCTAAATAATAACATCAGGCTCCACAACCAACAATCTCCCACTTGGATACTGATCACAACAACTCCACTGCTACTACACTTGCTGGAATATGCTCTGAACCTTGGATTTGAAAATTTTCTCATCTTCACCTTCATGCTTGAAGGCCAACAAAAATCGAGCATGATCTTAATTCCTCTCAGATTACTACCTTTTCAACATGTCTGCAAGATTCTGGCTAGTATATATCTTTTCCAACTTTAACAATTCATCTTCCATAACAGATCTTATGAAATGATACTTGAGTTGTATATGTTTCTCATTAAAATGGAAGGTTGAGTTCTTTGCAATGAATGATAATTTGTATGTCACTATACAACCTGTTATTCTCCTGGTTCTTACCCAATTCCTCCATGAACCTCTGCAAGAAAATCATCTATTTACTAGTCTTTGTATCAGCAACATACTATGCTTTTGTTGTTGAAAGTGAAACAACCTTTTGCAGTTTTAAAATCCAACTCACTATTGTTCCACATATAGTAAAAAAATACCATGTGGTGCTCCTCTTGTTGTCTTTATTACTTTCCATATCAGCATCAACATATCCCTGTAGAACAGTGTCTGAACCTCCAAAACATAATGCATGAGAAGTGGTACCTCTCGAATACCCGAGAATCCACTGTACTTCCCTCCAATGCTATTTACTTGGATTGTTCATATACCTGCTCACAAATCCCACTGTATGTGCAATATATGGTCTTGTGTACACCATGGCATACACCAATCAGCCAAATTCCGATCAATAGGGAACCTTGGACATGTATTTTATCTCTTCCTGTGTCTTGGGACACATCTCCTTAGATGAAATGGTTGGCTAAATGTGTACTAACTAGTTTTTTCATTCTACATTCTAAACCTCTCCAGCACCTTCTCTATGTGCTCACAATGAGACAATGCCAATTTGTGAATTTTCCTATCTCTTGTTATTCTCATACCAAGAATTTGCTTTGTATCACCCAAATCCTTCATTGCAAATGATTTAGAGAGTTTCCTTTTGAGCACATTTATATCCTACATGTTAGACCTTACAACAAGCATGTCATCCACATACAATAACAAGCCTAATATATCTATCTAGCCTCTTTAAATAAACACAATGGTTAGAATGGCATCTACTATAACCTTGTTCTGTCATAAACTTATCAAATTGGAAATACCACTACCTTGGAGCTTGTTTCATTTCTTTACTGTATCATATATGCAATGTTATATTTTAAAAAACTAAGCCAAATACCATGGTTGTCTTCACACAATCTCACCTGATCTCTAATTCCACATCTTAAGATTTAACGAGCATATTAAACTATATTTGCGAGAGAAAAACAATACACAACAAGAAACCACATAGACACATATATTTACCCTGGAAAACCCCATGCGGGGAAAATCCAACACCAATAAAGATTTTCATTACATTTCTGAATCCATCCAACCATGCCAAGTGAGCTAGACACGGCTCAGCTCCAGGACAATTTACAATGGATCCTCCTCAAGCCTTATAAAGGCTTCTTTACATGTAATACCATGGGAAATTACCATGTGATACAACAAACCATGTGCCCAATACTATGTTCTAGACCTAAACTACCTTTGACTCATTCTCAATTCAATGTTAACCCTAACACCTATGACGGTACACTAGATTTCCCTATTGAGTGAGGACTACAACGATAACATATTTAGAGGCACATGTATCAATATCGTAAGGGCGTTATCAGTATGGTAGAGTTAGGATTAGAGCTTACCAGAGGCATCAGTTTAGATCCTCAAATTCTCTCTGTTGTGACACATCCCAACTAAACTACGCTTTAGATCCACCCTTGGACACTTGGATTAAGGGCCAAAAAATATGAATAACCCCAATACAAACCTACAATAAAATTTTGTGAGGCCCAAGAAGATACAGAGCTCTATTAGAGTTGTCATGGCTAGTCAATCATGATTTGAATTGGATCTTGGTTGGTTCCGCATGCACCCCATTCTAATCAATGATGTATCCTAGATATTGAATTCTCTATGTGCCAAATTAACACTTCTCCAAATTGGCATATAAATTTTGTTGTCATGGGGTTCTAAGGATCGGTTGAAGGTGTTGCAAATTCCCCACCAAAGTTTTGTTGAAGATGAGGATGTCATCAATATATATGACCCCAAAATATTTTGTGAACAAATATAATATATCATCCATCATTATCATAAATGGTGTTCAAGTGTTAATCAAGAGAAAATGCATGACCTAAAAGGCCTTATTTAGACTTAAAGGTTGTCTTCCATACATTGGTTTGCTTCATCTGAACTTGGTGGTATTCTAATGTCATATCAATCAGAGCTTGGAACCCTTAAGCTGATCAATAAGATCATTAATCCGAGGTATTGGGTATTGATTCTTGATGGTTCTTTTGTTCAAGGATCTATAATCAACGTAAATTTGTCATGTCCCATCCTTCTTCTACACTAACACAATTGGGATCCATGAGGAACTTGGTTCAATGTGGCCCTTTTGGATGAGATCTTGAATTCGATGTTTTATTTAATCATTCTCTAAAGGGAGCATCTATATATTGGGAAATTAGGAAAGGGGGAATTGGGAATAAAATCAATTGAGTGTTTGACCTAGTAGTGCAAAGGAAGCCCTTCAGGTGAGCCAAAGATGTCTATGTATTCTTCTATAATCTCATCCACTTGATTCTATTGTGTAGAGAGTCCTCATTCTAAGGTTGTTGTGGTCATAGTGTTCTTTCATTCACATTATATTTATTGAACCATTGAGAGGATGAATTTGTTGGTTAGGGATATCACCTTCCAATAGTGCTTTGTCGAGATCAAGGAAATTGTAGTAGCCGAAACTAACTAAGGTACCTTGTAGATTTGGATCCCAAAAATAACAATGACACTATGAGATTACGACTCATAAAAAACATGGCGTTTCCACATATAGGGTTTTACTAAAATAACATCACAAAATTCAAGAGGGGAAACATCACAAGTACCTCATCTTTGAAGGGCTTGATGCCATAGGATAGGTTACATTTCTAACTGAACTGGATGTATCATCCTTGGCTTAAGAAACCAATGTTGAATGGTTGAGGGTGTGGCATTGTTGGAAATTTCAATCTTGTGATCACCTTGATTAATATTGGGTTCTTCTGGTTATGTTTATCAACAATGAAATGTAGATTCTCATTCACCCACATCTATGAGTGGAAGAATCACTTCCATTTCTTTGTCTCCTTTGATTGGAACTTTATAGGTACAAGAGTGGCACTAGGTTCTACATCAATGATCAGCTTTCCTTTATTTTGATTCGAATCAAATTTTAATCCAAGGTATAAATCTAGGCTTTTCCTCTTAGTTGACAACGATTGTTTCGAGTGACATTCGTTGATGTTATACCAGTGGATTTTGTGGAACTTGCACCACTTTTTAGTGTCCTTTGAATTGCTACCCTTTTTTACCTATGATTTGCAATGCTTTCCAAGATTTTGGATATTCCTTGATATTTCCTTTGATTTTTGAGTTAGGGTCACCTTTACCAGGTTTCTTTTGTGGCTGATTTGCAAACCCAAACTCCCACTTATTCTTCTTCTTGAAATTTTGCACAATTTTGACAACATATAGATAAGTGGATCCTAATGAAAATATGTTCAGGAAAACCATCTGTGTTTGGTTGCACCCATGTAGGTTACTACAATACTTTAGAACCAAGTGTCGTTCAGAGTTTCTGAAACCCAACTTTGATTGTAAGGTATGGAATATATTAGTAAAAATCCAGCACCATCTTGTCTTTTTCCTGGTGCAAATTTTTCATTCTCATGTATTGGTCATCATAGTTTTCGATGGGGCCTAATTCCTCCTTTAGAGCATCAATAAAATATATCCAAGTGGGTTTTGTCCCATATTTCATAGACTCGTCCCTAGAATGCCTCTCCTAGTAACCTTCCCACCAATGTTTGAGATGGGGAAGAGACATAAGGAGTGAGAAGGTAATCTTCTCGTTGTCATAAAAAAATTGAACTGAGTAATAACCCTCTAAAGGATTTAACCAATTATCCAAAGCATCTACATCTATATAGACTTCAAATACAAAGGGACATCAAAGTTAACATGTACCTTTAAGGGTGTCATACCTGTGAAATGGAAGTTGGTTGAAGTTTTCTTCATCGTCGTTGGTAGCCATCGAAGGATCTTGGAAAAATTCCATCATATCATTCCTCTGTTGCACGAGGGCTTCCTTGAGCAACAACTTAATAGGATATACTTTTCTACCATCTCTATTTTTTTCTTCCTCTATGTGATGCTACTTTGGGTGAAAAAAATGGTTGCCTCCAAGATCAATTAGTTTGAGACCCAACTCTTGATACTTGGATCTCATTAGGGACATGCACTGACAAACAACAAGAGTAAATTACTCTGATACCACAGATATGGAATATTTAGATATTGAAATGAAGGAAGAAATATAAATTGGAAAAACACATACACATATTTTGTAGAGAAAACAATATAAACTAGTTTGGATGGTGGTAGCTTATCTTCGAAGAGATATGTGTCGACTACACTCATTCATTTGAGTTGATTACAAAGAGTATGAAAAGGGACTTTTATCACAAGAATAAAGAGGAAAAATCTATAAACATCCAAAAAGCTAACCCTAGGAGATCAAGTGCCAAAAATATTTGTGGGCCCCGAGGAGGCTAACTTATACACCAACTTCCCAAGGGTGTAAATTTTGCATATGATATTCATTTAGGGTTCATGATACCTCATTGGGAAGAAGTATCTAAGGATTACAACTTTTGACTAAAAATCCATCATTTAGGGCCTCAAAAGACCCTAGAAATTTGAGACTCGAAAATCCATAGAAAAATGACAAGAAGATGGAGAACCATTGTAACTCCATGGAAAATGTGGTTGGAAATTAACATACACCTGCTTTACTCCTCCCCCCTTAGGGAGAAACAGTCCCCATTCGGTCAATTTCCTCCATCAGATGAGGAAAATTTGTTGAATTTGACTCCTAGTGAGCCACTTTTTATGGTGAAGAAGATGCTCTTCTCTGAAGACTCAATACAATTGGATGTTTCATTGGTGTGTCCCCTTAATCTGAGTGTCCATGATCCATTTGAATATGCCCTACTCAATGTAGTTGGTATTGAGTTCCATAGGTTACAAGTGCTTTAGTACCTCTTAGCTGTCCAAGACAGGTGAAAAATATGGTTCAAGTAGCTCCACATTGAAAACAGGGTGCAAGCCGAGGTAAGAGGGAATACTTAACTTAAAATAATTCTCACCCACATCCTTCATGATGGTGTAGATCCCATATCAAAGTGGCAAGAGCTTCCAATGGGGCCCTTTGAGGTGCTCTTTCTGCAAATCAAACCATACCTTATCTCCCACCTGGAACTTATGTGGCTCCTGATGTTGATCTTAGCACTACTTATATTTAGCATTTGCTTTATACAAAATATCATGAACTTGTTATTGGATGCAATGGATATGGTAAACAAATTTGGATACTTTATCAACATCAATTTGATCATGGGAGGACTAATCTTGTATAGAAACAATGGGTAGTGCTACGAAGATAGAGGCTAATGGATAGAACCCTAAGCTCACTATAAAGAATATATGGCTAATATATCCATGAATGGATATGTTATAGCTATGTTGAACATGAAGAATGATCTCATCCCAACTTCATTGATGTTTGGAGTTGTAGATTCTTAGGATATGATATTTCATTATGTTGACCACCTATGTTTATCCATCAGTTTGGGGTTGGAAAGAAGTCAATTTGGTCGACTTGGTTCCCATCATCGAACATAGTTTGGACCATAAATTACTCATGAATATACTATCTTGATACAAAAAATGGTCCCTAGGAGGCAAAATTTCCAAGCATTTGTAAATAAGATCTTAGAAGTGGACTTTGCAATGATGCTCTTCTTATAGGGAGTTAAAATTGTTATATTAAAGAACTAGTTGATAACCACAGATACATAGTCATTTCCATGATTAGTTGAAGGAAATCCAGGAATGTAGTCCATGGAGATAGATTCCCAAGGATTTTTTTAAACAGGAGCCTTGAAAATATTGTATTAATAAAAAAGTTGTTAGCAGCCAAGTTTACAAAATGGTAGATCTGTAACCTACAAATGTCTAGAGAGACCGGAATTACTATGGAATAATAACTGATAATATACTCTTTTAGCATACTCTTATGCCTAATACTACTAATAGAACCCTTGGAGGGGTATAACCAATAGAAGACTCCTAAAATGAGAAAAAAAAATAGATTCTAAACCCATTGGTTGGATATCCTCATTCTTCTTGCCCTTCTTGACTTTGACAGGCTGCTCTATCGTATTCTCATCCCCTACATTGCTCTGCTTTCCAAATGTGATGGGTGACTCTCTCCAAACCAACTCAAATCCAATGTGATCATGGAATCTGAAACCATATTCTTCTGGCCTTTATTTGATAATGCCTGTAGTGGTGTGCAAATTTCCACACTATTTTTTATCTAGATTTACAATTAGAATCTCCTCTCCATGATTCTTTCCCTCTACATGTATGTTTTCCTTGTCCCTATTTGTTGGAGCTGATCCAACCATAATTTCCTCGTTCACAAACTTGATGCCATTGTTTCCTTTGTCATTGACCTTATTAGAATCCTCTGAGAGCTCTACGACTGTATGGGATGAAGCCTGGGGAGCAAGCTTCAACTGAGTTTGTTCATGCCGTTCTTTAGTTGATTTATTGCCAGAACCAATTGATAAGGTAGACACGTGGACTTGGAGATTGAAGGAGCATGTAGGCAACCAGACTTGCCTGATGGGAGTCGTTTCGTTGTTTCCAGAAATAGGGAGGAGGGCCCAATACCCTAACCATGGATTCCCAATAATTTTAGTAAAATTTTGGATTTTCTTATTGATGGGAGTGTGTTGAATAGACTTGATTGACTTGGGATACCCATGGAGGCACTCGAATGTCCATTTTTCCTTAAGGTACATAAAACATTTTGGGTGGAGTTTCATTTACCTTGAACATTCTCATTCCAAGCCTAGCTCCCTGAGTTGCCAAATTTTTTTCCTCAACGTTGTTGCCTCTCAGAATATGAGAATATGATACTTGAATTCCCCCAGAAAGATGTTGAAGTCACTTGTATATTCTTTTGCATTTGATCATGCCTTTATTACTTTTACTGTTCATTTTCTGAATTACCTGCTTCGAGTCCCCAATTATCATGATCTTATCAATGCCGAGATGCTTAGCCAGGTACATGTCGTAGTATAGAGTGATCCATTCAACTTCATTGTTGGTTTTTCTTCCTAGTCCCCAAGCATAAGTAGTCTCAATTTTCCCTCCAGGATCGAAGATGATCCCTCTCGTGCCTGCCACCCCAAGATTATCTTTCGCGGCCCCATCGAAGAAAAAGGAGTGTGAATTTAGACTTCCCTTCTACTGATTAAATCCCTTAGTGTTCTTTTGAATTTCCCAAGAGTGAAGCGCATCCCTATTTTTTATTTGAAGAGAGTTATGTGGTATAATATATTTTCACCATTTGAGATCTTCAGTTGCTAATTTCTCAGATGGGGAAATGGTGATCTACTTAGAGCTCAGGGTCTCTTTTATCATATTTGCAGCTCTGAAGGAAGATTGTTGAGCATCTTCTTTTTTGTTCTAAAATACAAGCCTGTTCCTAGCTAGCCAAATTTTCCAACAAACATTTTTGAGATTTGACTCCCAAATTCTTCCAAGGATCTTCTTTTTTCTTATTTTCCCCAGATAACATCCTTTCCAGCTTGACATCATAATGGTTACTAACCCCAGGAAAACCAAATACTATCTAGCCTTTCCAAGGAAGAAGTTCCATACCTGTTTGGAGAATGGACACTCGAGAAACAGGTGTTGGATTGATTTGTCATTTTCTTGGAAAAGGTGACATCTTAAGGGCCCATGAAACCCATGTTTCCTGAGATTTTTCGTTGTTAAAATCTTGTCTTTTGTCAAGATCTAGAAGAATGCATTTATTTTTGCAATGTAGAATGAATACTAGAATTTCCCCCAAATTCTATGTTGTATGTTGTTCCCCGAGTTTTGACGGTGTAGGTCCCAATGTTCCCCCAACCTTTCAAGTCTTTTTCTCTAAGGATTAAGGGGGAAATTCCATGGAGGACGGAGGTGAAGGAATCAAAGAGGGAATATATATGAGGAGGTGGGATTAAGTGATCCGGATTTATGCAGGAATGCAACATAATACAAAAATAACCATAGAAACACATATGTAGAGGAAATAACACTTCATTTCATTAATCAATAACTGAAACTTGTTTACATACAGAATGGATATAAACTAGCTAGAGTGCTGGTATCTTATCTCTGAGAAGAGATGTGGCGGCTACATGCCTCTAAACTCTATGTTACAATGAGGCTCGAAGGACTATATATTATTGAGAAACAATGGAAACCCTACACATCCAAAAACCTAACCCTAGGAGGTAAAACACCTTAATGTGGGCCCCGTTGGGTAACTTGGTACATCAATTTCTCGGGGTCGTAACTTTAGCATAATACCTCCGTTTGACACACATGATACATCGTTAGAAAGATCTATATAAGGACTACATCCATTAATAACAAATATTGAGTCTATAACAGACTCATATTTTCCCGACCATTCAATTCCGAAAAAAACGTCGTTTAGGGCCTCAAAACAGCTCCAAAATTTTGGGACCCGAAAACTTCCAAAAATAGTAAATTGTGCTATAATTACGGAAACTAGAAAACTGAAAGAAACAATGGTGGGGGTCCAAGATGAATAGGTGGCTGGCCACCAATATCCTCCTAGATTACTCCTCCCCCCTTAGGAAGCAATGGTCCCCATTGCGTTGAGTTCCTCCATGAGATGAGGAAACTTCTGTTGAACCTGGTCCTTGGTGAACCACTTTCCCTGGTGAAGAAGTTGGCCTACTTTGACAAATCGATATAGCTGGATCTTTTGTTGGTGGGTGTTCTTGACATGTGTGTCCATAATCCGATTAGTTGTGGCTTATTCCATGCAGTCAGGGTTTAGCTCTGTTGGTGTGAGTTGTTCTGCCACATCTGATGTATCCAGTAGAGGTGGAAAGTAGGGCCGAAGGCGGTCCACATTGAACATTGGGTGCATACGAAGGAATGTTGGAATACTGAGCTCGAAGGCATTGTCCCTGATAGCCTTGGTGATGGTGTATGGCCCATACCGAAGCGAGCGAAGCTTGCGGTGGGGTCCAGCGAGGCGCTCCTTCTACAAATGTAGCCACACTTTGTTTCCCACTTGGAAGTTGTGTTGCGCCTGATGCTGATCATGTCGCTGCTTGTACTTAGCATTGGATCTATCCAATATGTCATGAACCTATTGGACAATGGGCTGGATGCGCTCAATGAAGTTGTTTGCCTTGGAAACTTTAGACTGGATATGAGCTTAATCAACCTGAGTAGCTGCAAATGGCATGGCTATGTCAACGGGACATAGTGGCTGGAATCCCAAGCCCACCTGAAAGGGGTTATGGTTGGTTCAGCTATGGAGGGCCCGATTATAGCTGTGTTGTACATAGGGGAGGCTCTCATCCCATGTGCATGGATGCTTTAAGTTGTACATGTGCAAAATGTGTACGATCATCCTGTTGACGACCTCTGTCTAGCCATAAGTTTGGGGATGGAAAGCTATGGACTTTCTGAGCTTGGTGTCAAGCATTGACCACAGGCTAGACCAGAATGTACTAAGGAACCTGTTGTCCTGGTCTAAGATTATAGACTATGGGATCCCAAAGTGTACCCACACTCGTTCAAAGAAGAGTTTAGCATTGGCTTCTCCTGTGATATTCTTCTTGCAGGCCGCCATTATGGCCATCTTTGAGAATCTGTCAATGACTACAAACACACAATCATTGTCATGCTTAGTAGAAGGAAGGCCCGACATGTAATCCATGGAGATCGATTCCCAAGGTCGACTAGGGGTAGGCAACGAAGTATAGAGGCCTTACTTCTTGATGGATGGTTTGGCAATGGCGCAAGCAATGCAGGATCGGATGTACTTCTTGGCGTCCTATCGAAGGTTCGGCCAAAAGAAATACTTTTGTAGTACTGCCACTATTTTCTCGACCCCAAAATGCCCAGCGACCCGACTGTAGTGTGCTTCCCAAATCATCTTGGCACGCTCGCTTGAAGGAACACAAAGGTGTCCCATGTGACATAGTAGTACATCCTGGAGGTGAAATTTTGGAACTTGTTTCCCTCCAGGAGCGTTTGGTATGTGTGGCTGAATTCTGGATCCCTCCTATAGAGAAGTGGCTAATCATAAGTCTCATGCCCACAAGAGTTGAGCACAGTCGTTATCGCTACGATCGGTGATTAGTTGAGATAGTCTGCAACATTATTGGTGCTTCCCTTCTTGTACTTGATGTTCAAATGAAACTATTGTAGATATGTGGACCACTTCTGATGGAAATCATTCTGTAACTTCCCTTGTGTCTGTATGAACTGCAAGGGTCGGTGGTCTATGTGGATGATCATTTCCTTCCCCAAAATGTAATACTTCCATTGTCGGCAAGCCTGTACAATGGAATACATTTCTTTGTCATACTTGGGATATTTGTAGACTGTGTTAGACAGTGTCTCACTATGATATGCCACTGGATGCCCTTGTTGAGTAAGGACTGCCCCAATAGCATAGTCAGAGGCATCTGTCTCGATCTCAAATGGTTGTTGCAAGTCTGGTAATATTAGCACTAGGGCACAGCAGAGGTGATGTTTCAATTCTGCAAACACCTTCTGCTGAGTTTTCGACCAAATAATTTTTTCTTTTGCTCCTCCCTTGGTGACTTGACTTAAGGGCCAAGTGATATGAGAGAATCCCAACACGAACCTATGGTAGAAATTAGCAAGGCCCAGAAAGCTGCGAAGCTCTATAAGAGTAGTTGGGGCTGGCCAATCCTGAATGACTTGGATCTTGGTTGGATCCACATGTACCCCACACTCATCAATAATGTATCCCAGATACTAAACCTGGATCATGCCAAAAGTGCACGTGTCCAAATTGGCACACAACTTGTGCTGCCGTAATGTTTGGAGGACCTGTCGGATGTGGTGGAGGTGCTCTTCCCAAGTCTGGCTGAAGATCAGGATGTCATCCAAGTACACTACTACAAATGAGTTGGTGAATGGCCGCAAGATGTCATCCACCAGTCTCATGAAGGTTGCAGGAGCATTCATCAGCCCGAAAGGCATGACCAACCATTCAAAAAGGCCCTCCTTGGATTTGAAGGTAGTTTTTCACACATTAGTCGGTTCGATCGGTACCTGATGATACCCAGACTTTAAGTCAATCTTGCTAAAATATTTTCCCCTTTAAGCTGGTCTAGGAGTTCATCGATCTGTGGGATTAGGTACCTATTCCAAATAGTGATCTTGTTCAACACCCGATAGTCAATACAGAGTCTCCAAGTCCCATCCTTCTTCTGTACCAACACGATCGGGCTCCCATAGGGCAATGAACTTGGTCGAATGTGACCCTTCTGTAGCAGCTCCTGAATTTGCCTCTTTATTTCATCATTCTCCAGAGTAGAGCATTGATAGATTAGTCCATTGGGCAGCGGCGCACCTGGGGTTAGATCGATGGGGTACTTAACCTAAAAGTGGAGAGGCACCCCGGTGGGTGAGGTGAATATGTTCTGGTACTCCTCCATGACCTTGTTCATTTTTTTTTGTCATGCGGAGGGGCCCTGTCTAGAGGTTGTGGCCACGATCTTCTTCTTTCCTTGAGGGTGGATCATCAAGAAAACAAAATTCCTGGTTTTGGAAATGAGCTTACTGCATTGTTTTGCAGTAACCAAAGAGATAGCAGCAGGGGGTGGTACCTCTGGTATCATGTACAAATTATTTCCCAACATAATAATAACAATGCGAGGCCAGGACTCATACATAGCATGTTGCTTCCATAAGTATGGTTGAACTAATAATACATCACAAACATCAAGAGGAGCAATATCACATAATACCTCATCGGTGAAGGGCTTGATGCTGTAGGGAAGGCGACACTACTAGTTGATGCGGAGATCTCATCCTTGGTGAAGCCACCTGATGGTGTATGGTTGTGGGTGTGCTGTGGTCGGAAAACCCAACCACTTCACAACCTCTCCTGAAATCAGGTTCGTTTGGCTCCCATTGTCGACAATGAACTATAGCGAGGAACCTTTTACCCACATCTAGGAGTGGAAAATATGCTCCTCCTCCTCTGAATCTTTTGGTTCTTCCTTTTGGATCTTTGTGGTGGAAATGGTAGCGTTGGACCCTGTATCGATAATATTCTTCCCTCTGTCATTCCCCTTCTCAAGTTATGATTCAATGTCAAAGTATGCATTTGATTCAGAAGCCTTTATCTCAGCCACCAGTGACTGCTTAGCCCGACACTCACTTGTGTTGTGAGTGGGGCTCTTATGGAACTCACACCACTTTCCCGCTTCCTTCTTCAGATTGTAGTGTTTCTCTTTGCTTGCAGCTTTGGAAATTTTTCTTGAGTTGCCATGCCTTGGTTGTGTCCTTGGTTCTGGGTTTGGGGGAACCTTTCCCTTGCTTCTGATTCGCAGATCCAAAGTCTCGCTTTTTCTGTTTGAATTTTTTCTCAATTTTGGCAGCATACCAATGTGTTGTACCAAGCAAGGAGATGTCGAGGAACTCCATTTCCTCCTGAATGTATCTGTGCAGACAACTACAGTACTTCAGCACCAAATGTTTCTTTGAATCTTTGATACCCAATTTGGTGCGCAGGGTATGGAACATATTTGTCAGCTCATGCACATCTTGATCTCTTTGCTATCGCAACGTAGTCCATTGGATGTGCTTGTCCTCATAGCTCCCCATTGGATAATATTGTCCCTTTATGGCATCTCGAAAAGAATTCCAAGTGGGTACGGTCGAGAACAGAGAGGGTTCCTCCTCGTCCTTTCTTGCACAGTAGGTTTCCCACCAGTCCTTGACATGGGGGGCGGCTTTGAGTAGAGAAAAAGTAATCTTTTCCTGGCCAGAAAAGTCATGAACCAAGAAATACCCTTCTAATAGATTCAACCATCTATCTACAGCGTCTGCATCTATTCGAACATCAAATATGGGAATGTCGAAGTTTACTTGTACCTTAAAAGGGGTTGTGCCTCCAGAGTGGCTGCTAGATGCAGATACGCTGCAAATGGGAAGTACTTGAAGGATCTAGGCAAAGTTATCCATCATCGCGTTCCTTTTTTTTTCAAGGGCCTCCTCGAGCAAAATTTTGATAGGATCTTTTGCGCCCTCATCTTTATTTTCTTCCCCCATGGGTGGCCATCGAGATTTGCGAGGTTGATCTTGCAAAGGTTCAACCAGATCAAGCCCTAACTCTTTATACCCTGCCCTCGTTGGAGACATGCAAAGAAGGATCGAGAAAGAGTAGATTGCTCTGATACCACTGATCCGAATTTATGCAGGAATGCAACAGAATACACAAATAACCATAGAAACACATATGCAGCGGAAATAACACTTCATTTCATTAATCAATAACTGAAACTTGTTTACATACAGAATGGAAATAAACTAGCTAGAGTGCTGGTAGCTTATCTCTGAGAAGAGATGTGGCGGCTACATGCCTCTGAACTCTTTTTTACAATGAGGCTCAAAGGCCTATATATTATTGAGAAACAATGGAAACCCTACACGTCCAAAAACCTAACCCTAGGAGTTGAAACGCCTTAATGTGTGCCTCGTTGGGTAACTTGGTACATCAATTTCTCGAGGCCGTAACTTTAGCATACTACCTCCGTTTGATGCGCATAATACATCGTTAGAAAGATCTGTTTAAAGACTACATCCATAAATAAAAAATATTGAGTTCAAAATGAACTCATATTTTCCCGACCATTCGATGCCGAAAAAACATCATTTAGGGCCTCAAAACGGCTCCGAAAGTTTGGGACCTGAAAACTACCAAAAATAGTAAATTGTGCTACAACTAAGGAAACTGGAAAACTAAAAAAAACAATGGTGGGGGTCCAAGAGGAATAGGTGGGTGGCCACCAATATCCTCGTAGATCATTAAGCGTTTCCATCTGATCCAATCACCCCTGGATCTCCAAATAGCGAAATCTTTTAGTGACTTGTACCCATGGTCTTCCAACCACCTCAGAAGAGGGAGAATATCATCTTTGGAATCAAGGATGGGCGTTCCCAAGATGGAGTATGTACAAATATTGATTTTTCCACCATTTCTAAGGATCCAATATATCTTGTCTTTGATTAGGCCAACATAATTTTTGAGCTGGTTACATATGGAGGTTCCTTTTCACTCCTAGGGGAGATCTAGGATTCTAGACTTCTTCATTTTTATATATTTTCTCCTTGTAGCCTCTATCCACCATTCCTTGCCTCCTGAGATCATTCTCCAGACCAGATTTGCACCTAGAGCTTGATTCATTCTCCCTAGATCCCTAATACCAAGCCCTCCACTATTTTTGTTCTCTATTATAGCTTCCCATTTCACCAAATTGAACTTTCTCCCCTGCGTCTTCCTCCCTTGCTAGAGGAATTTCCTTATTTCCATGTTGAGATATCTAATAACTTCCTTTGGAGTAGCTAATATTGCACATGAGAATATTTGATACAAGGAGAGGATTGACTTAATCAAGACCAATCTGTATGCTAAGTTAAGCCAATAATTGTTCCATAACTGATTTTTTTTCATCTTTTGAATTAAAGGCCTCCAGACCGCAATGGTGCTTTTTTTATTGACAATTGGGACTCCAAGGTAAGTGAAGGATGTCCATTGCAAATTCACCTATATTTTGAGAATGTTTTCTAGAGATCTGAGGGAATTTGGACTGTTGCTCCACCCATACATCCAAGATTTACTTTCTTTTAGCTAGCTGCCAGAAGCTTTTAAGAAGAGGTCCAAGGTGATTCTAAAACTCCTAGAAATTTGAGGTGAGGCACTACCCAAGAGGATGGTGTCATCCGTGAACTGAGCATGGTTGATGTCTTGTACCCCTCTTGCTATGCTGATGCCTAGAATGATCCATTTGATTCTGAGTCTATTTAGCCTTCTGCTTAGTGAGTCTGCAACTATAATATAAAGAAAGGGATACATCGGACATCCTTTCCTAGTTCCCCTTTGGGATTGAAAGAACGAGTAAGGATGACCATTGATGACAGGAGCAATCCAAAGCTTTCTTATACATTCCTTAACCCATCGAATGAAGGCTTCTAGGAACCCATAGTTCTGCATGACTTGAAAAATATATGAGTGCCTTATTCTATCAAAAGCGTTAGTGAGATATAGTTTGATTGCCATACCCACCTCCTTGCAAGTTTGACTAGAATGAATTGCTTCTTGCACCATCGGGATGTTATTGTAGATCTACCTTCCAGCTATGAAACCCCCTTGGTTTTCCGAGATTAGGTTCAGAATTACCTTCTTCATTCTGTTCGAAATCATTTTAGAAATAATCTTGTAGGATGAGTTACACAGTGAAATAGGTCTATACCTTTTAATGGATGACGAATTCTGCTCTTTGGGAATTAGAGCCATGAAAATTGAGTTCGTGGCACCTCCAATTCGATCCATAGACTATGGACAAATTATCATTCTGATGAGATCTTTTTTGATGATATTCCAACAACTTCTATAGAAGCTGATTGGAATCCCGTCTAGTCTCGGAGCCTTGTCCGGGTGCAAGAACCACACAACTCTCCTTACTTCTTCAAAGGTAATATGCTGGGTAATAAAATCATGATTTTCATGAAGTAGATGTGGAATCTCTCTGTTAAGGGTAAGCATGTCATTTGCTGAGATTTATTCTTCGCTGGAATAGAGCTACTAGAAATGTGCTTTGACCTCTTTTTTAATTAACTCAGGATCATTGATTTTGTCTCCATTGCCTAAGGTTAATTCCTTTATGGTGTTCCTCCTGCTGCTTTCTTTACACTAGTAATGGAAGAAACTTGATTTATGATCACCTTCTTTTAGCCATAGACACCTAGATTTTATTCTTAGTTCCATCTCTATCTTTCGTTGGAGGACTGAAATTTTCTGATCAACCTCTCTTTCTCTTAATAGCATTTCTCTGATAACTTCTTCCTTTTCTATTTCCTCTTGAATTTCTTCCAGAATATTGAGCAAAGTAATTTTTTCCTACCCTGGGTGGGGTCTCCCAACTAGCCAAAACTTAATCTCCTTTTTTACATTTTTTTTATTTTTGTTCCTAGATATATGTTGGGGAGCCGTGGAAGAACATTCCCCATGCTTGTGAGACAACATCATGGAATCCTAGCTCGATTAACCATATAGGGGAAAAATTGAATGGTTGACGGCCGAGGTTTCCAATTGTATCCAGAGACAATATAATAGGTTTATGATAAAAAATGACTAAGGTCATAAGTCTTGAGACTAGAAGTAATGGCTTGTCTAACATAGAGGAACTTACTAGGATGCTATCCAATCTAGCTATTATATTCCAAGGTCTAGATCATTTATTGTTCCAAGTGTACTTACCTTTTCTTTTCTTGACGTCGACAAGCTTCCATGAAGCTATCACATCTTCTAGTCTTTCCCCGAACAGATCCCTGACTTTTGTGCCACCTTTTTTTCCTTGAGAAAAATGGTGACATTGAAATCTCTTGTTATTACACACAGAAGGTGCATCTTTCCAAACCCTTGTGTTTCTAATTGCTGCCAAAATTCTTCATTTGATCCACTGACTGTTGGGCCATATATGTTTCCTATCCATATGATTTCATGATTCTCCAAATCTTCCAGCTCTACGAAGAGCGAATGTTTGTTTTCAATTGAATACCTAAGATTATATAGAGAGGAGTCCCACCATGTTAATAGGAATCATGAGGCTCCATGCACACTGACAGATTTCCCTGCTACATTCTCCCAAAATATTTTAATGGTAGCCATACTTTTGGCCTCTTCCATTTTAGTCTCCTAGATTACAAGGATGGTTATTTTTTCTGCAAATTTGAAGCTCTTTATTACTTCTACCTTTTGCTGGCCTCCTAGTCCTCGACAATTCCAGGAGACTAGCCTCATTATTTTTCGATTGATAATGAATCCACTCTATCCTTTCTTCCCTTCGGATGTTCTCCACTTTTTTTTTGAGATGGAAAGGTTTTACCAAGTGGTCTAGGCTTGTTTGCTTAACTGTCGCCTTATCCCTAGCTGTCTCTTGCTCTCTATGGTACTTATTCGTCTTTCTTCCTTTTCTGGTTAGCTATTCCGACTCTTCTTTTGTACTTTTCGAGGTATCCTCCATTTGAGCCTTAGCTCTAGATCTCATAAACAAACCCAAACTCTATGAAGCTTTTGTCCTTGCTTCCATGTATGACTGTGCTAGGATTAATGGTTCATAGGTTTGCCCAATATCTTCCAATAGTGGCTCATTTCCTTTGTTTTCTTGGGGGGTCTCTTCTTTCTCTAGTGCTATATTTTCCATTTGATCCTGGGGTTCTGATGGTGATTCCAAGGCTTGGAAGATATTTTTTGAGACTTTCTTCTTTTTTATCGGTGAGTTCGCTTGGGTGCTAGTTGTTTTGTTTCCTATTCTTCGGCTGACTTCATTCCATCCCTCTCTTGTAATCTCTCCTTCCTCCACCTATGTTTTCTTTTTGTAGTAATTCACAAAATTCCCATATTCATGGCATTCCTTGCACTTAAATGGGATTTTCTCATAATCAACTGTTTGAAGATGCTTCCAGTCTTCCATGTTAAGGTTTATTGCTTCCGGCAGGCCTTTTTCAAGGTCTAATTCCACACATATTTTGGTGCAAGAGAATATTGGAGGCTTTGGATCTGACTTGTCTATGTATTTCCCTAAATATTTTACAATTGTTTTCAGGTCCTCATCATTCCAACAATGCAGCGGAAGGTGCAACAGTTTTACCCAAACTGGGACTTTGGAGGGTATATCCTTCTCTGGGTCAAACGATAGATCCCATTTGTTGAGGTACATTCCTCTTAGTCCCATGAAGTATGGGTCATTACTAAATATTAGATCTATGTCTTCTTTTTTTTCAAACAAAAAAACAAAGAAGCCCCTTCCACAAAAGTTTTATTGAAACTCTTCTTGGATCAGAGGTTGCTAGTTCTTGTTCAACCATATTTCAATGGAGCGGGGGGGCGACCAAAGACCCGTAAAATGACCGACTAAACCTCGTTCATATAAGGCCACAACTTTGAACTTTGAAGTTGTTGAGGAGAGGGTGGCCTCCAGGACTTCTGCAAGCTTCACAAAACATGAATCCGATGGGGCGTTTTTTGCAGCTGGCTGAGAGGCCACGATCCAGCGGAACCCATCCACCAAATATGCTCTCCTACCATATGGATCTAGATCTGGAGGATCCATAGCGATAGACATTAGCGTGACCTTTAACCCTACGCTACAATACGACCAGAAACCCTAGCAGTCGTCACGAGCTATCACTCACTCTGGTTTTTCTACTTTGGCGGTTTAGGATATCGGAGTTTATGTTGTTGATAGATTCCCAATGATTCTAAATTAGTGTAATATATATATACCCCATCTTCTAAGTCCTTTTGGGACCAAAATTATTGACCACTTAACTAGTGGGATCTCCTCATCGATCCTCTTACTAATCCACAAGAAGTTGTAACACATTTTTATATAATTATTTTTTTATTAAATTTCCCTTAGGATTTATTTTTATTTTTATGGACATTTAGTAGATTGGAATGCTTTCCATCAAATATTTTTTCATTACTAGTCTTCCTCCTCAGGACAACCATATATACACCAAACAAATATTCTGGATTCACCTTTTTGTAAATCCAGATCCAATATTCAAACCTATAGCTATTTTGTTTTAAATGGAATCCATTGCATTCTACCCTTTGTTCTAAGTCATTTATATCCATAGGGAAAATTTTCATAGCTTTCCTTAACACTTCTTCAGATAAAGAATTGGACAAAATAGTTGACTTGTCCATGTTGATAACTATGTTGATTTCCTTGCAATATAAATCCATAATATCCTTTATTTTCCTTAATTCTTGAACTAAGCCATATCAAAAAATCATAATATGATCCACTAACATAAGATGTGAGACTGTCATTACAAATGATAGCCTTACCCCTCTCAATTCCACCCTTATCACACCCTTAAGTAATAGACTTAGAACTTTTGTAACCAACATAAAAAGAAAGGGATAAACCTTGTTTCAGGCCTTGAAGCTCTAAAAAAAATTAAAAGGGATCCATTAATTAATACTTCAAAGGTAACCGATTGAATACACCCCATAATCCATTTGATCATTTGCAAATTCATACCCATTTGAATTAATAACACATGGATGTACAACTATTTGATATTGTCATATGTTATTTTTCATGATGGTGACATGCATATTTGAAGTTTTAATAGAATGCATTTCTTCTTTTGTCCCATTGCATCATGTATTTGGTGATTATACAAAAAGACAAACTACTCTTAAAAATTTATACCTAAAAAAATACTCGTAACCCATTAGTGATAGTTTTGGAAATAAGCTAACAAATCAAATTGTACGATGAAATGGACCTGAAATATGGCAAAGGAAACAACATCTTGTTGTTTTAACATTAGATCTATGAAGGTTTAGATTAAGGCCGTAGGACTTTCTAAGAAGACTTGGATTCCTGCAATACTTTAAATAAGTAAGCTTTTAAGAAGTAAAAAAAACCTTGGTATATTTGCATTGATATTCCATTAGGACTTGGACTCTTCCTTTTCTTAAAGGATTTAAAAAAAATAAAAATCTCCTCACATGATATATCTGCTTCCAAATCTTTATTCATGTCCTCATCTGTTGTGCTTGGAACCAAATTTAATATCCTCACGATCTCTCCTATATTGAGACCTTTAGGTTCCTTGAAGAGAGATTTTAAATGTAATCTCTTGGCCTTTTCTTTTTCCTTGAGGGACCTTACTATAGTACCATTAGAGTGTCTTATTTCCCATAAGGTATAATTTGACATGTTTCCTATAGTTGCATATCTATGGATTTTTTTTTGTATTATTATCTCCTTGAAACCTTATATCTATATTTTTTTAACCTCCATGCTATATTTTCCTTGTCTACTAGGTCTGTTTTCCTTTCTAGGTCCTTTAAGTAGTTTACATCATCTTCAGTAAATATACCAGAACAATTATGTTTCAATAGGTCCTCTATCCCTTCTTCTACCTCCTTTAGGTCAACCTGTGACTTGGTATCAAGGGTTTTTTCCCATCCTCTTATTACTCCTTTAACTCTCATAATGTTATCAACAAATTGTTTCATTGTATAATCATATTTTTTTATATTCACAATTGTCCAGTGTGAGATAATAAAGTCCTTTAACTCTTCCTCCAACAACCATGCATGATTGAATTTCATAGGGCTCGATGGATTCTAGTCCTCCATTTCCAGTTTAAGAAGAATTGGAATATGCTATGATAAACCCCCAAAACCCAACCATGAGTTTAGATTTATATTATCGCTGATTTTTTTTTCCAGTAAAAACCTATCTAGCTTCTTGGAAATCCCCTCTCTTCGCCTTCCGATATTCCTCTATGTTGGGACTAGTTTAATAGGTTCTATATCCACTAGGGGATGTCATTCAAACAAGTGAACAAAAAACCCCCAAAGGGATCCTACATATAATTTCCCCCCAATATTTATTTGAGAGATAAAGTCAATTTTAAATCCCCCCCAATGATCACATTATTTCCCCTTAAGATCTTAGAATCCACTTAGGTTCTCCCAATACGGATTTCTTTTAGCATAGGGACAATAGATGTTAAGCAATTTTTGGTCTTTAGCTACAATATCTACAAGGATACTCGATCTCACAACCGAAGAAGATATATAATTGAATCAATTAATCCATTTGATTACCAAACCCATTGATAATCCATCAACATTAATAGACAAAAAATCTAATCCTTTAACAAATATGGCAGGACATCAATAGCCTTTGTCTTGAACCATATTTTTTTGTATCATAATTAAATCTATTTTACATAATAATATTTTTTTAAGGGCTAATAGGTTCTGGGAACCCCCTATCCCCCAATAATTAAATGTCAAAACAATAAAGTCACTTTAAGCTGGATATTCCCTACTCTAAGGGCCCTATCTATGGTAGACTATATTTCTTCTCTAATTATATTTTGTGTGTGTGTTTTTTCTAATGAAATATGTAACTTCCTCATTACTTTGGAATTATGTCCTTTTTCCAAGAAAATCCCCCTTCTATACCCACAACCTCCCTTGATCTATTCTTATTAGACCTCAATAGGTAGGTTGATTTAATAGGGTACAACCCACTTTATTTCTTATGGTCACTAAGTTAGGGAAGTAAGGAATCCTCTAATTAAAATTGAAAAATGACATATTTATGTCATGGGTCTCCTACTCGACTTGTGCCAATGGATAGATAGGCCTAAGGTTTATGAGAAACTACCCCTATATTATCATCTAATTGAGGATATGAAATCCTTCTGTCATACTCTAATATTAAATTCATTGGACAACTTTCAACATAATCCATAACATTTGCCCAATTATGATTGGAGGAAGATAAATATTCTTTTGTTTTAAATTCTTTAGCATCCAAACCACCCATACTACTCTTCTTTCCAGATTTGGATAGAGTAGGACATAAGGAAATCATACTTTTCATGGGAAGAGAAAGATCCATTTTTTTAGGCAATGGGATCATTTATTTATTTTAAATCTGAACTTGCCTTTTTTGTAACCCCCCTTTATTATTCATTCCATTCTCCTTTTCTAGCTAAAGAAATTTAATTGAAACCCCCAAACCGTTGGTATTTTTCATCCATATCCTCGGTCTAATATGAAATTGACCTTAATTTAAGCATTGTTCCCTTATGTGTCCTAAATCATGAAAGAAGCTACATGGAAAAGGGAGCTTCTAATAATTAATATTCTAGATAAAATTCCAATTTCCGCATTCTACCTTGAGCTCGGTTAGTAGCCCCTTTCTTAAGTCAAGTTCAACCATTATGTGTGTCAAACGCTTTCTGATTTTAATCTCCTATCCTTCTTCTAGTGCTATAAAAAATCCAAGCGTATAGTTGATGTTTTCTAATATTTTTTCATGCCAAATAACCCATGGGAAGCCTAGGAGGATCACCCAACCGTTTTGTATGTAGATTAGTTCCCTCAATAGGTCAAAACTCAAATCCCATCTCTTCACAACTAGACCCGAAGGGCCCCATACCCATTCTTTTATCATAATCAATAACACATCCTCTTCATTCTTCTTTGAGAAAAATATCCAACCTCTAACGAAAATATAAAATGATTGAAGGTAGCCTAGAATTGGAACCTAGTTTTCTATCAACCATGCACCTTTAAGAGTCTCTGACTTGACACTTTTAACCATGAAGAGACCTACCAAGGCCTATGCCATAATAGCTTTAACTTCTACCATCCTGACCTCATGTCCCACAACCATTTTAATATTCTATGGTTTAGGTCTAATGTACTTATTCTTATCCATAGACCACGTCTTCCATCTGCCAATATCTGATTATTTAGTCTCCCTACCAACCTCCTAGTTTTCCTCTAATACTAACCCGCTACTCTTCTCTCCTTCCTTTATACCATCCTACCCTTTTTCACCATTTTCACCTAAGTTGAGATCTCCAAACTTCAAAACAGTTGCATCTACAAGGATTAAAATAATTGTCTTTTGATTGTTCCATGGATATGTTAAGTGTCATTGGGTTGTCGAGCTCATTAAACTTGGAATGATATAATTCCTACTCACCATCCCATGAAAAAACATAAGCATTTGCTTGCTAGTGGTCAATTCTTTGTCCATCAAAAACCAATTGCCACCCCTAACAAGTGTCCTCTTATTACCACGTGATCCATCCTTGGACCAAATAGTAATATGGTGTTACCCAAAATCTCCTCCAAATCCTTCCTTGTGTAGGTGATTGATTTAGGATTTAAGGTTTCCTTCCCATACTCTTCTAAGTATATGTTTTCCTATAAGGACTAATACTTATGCAGCATCTCCCTGGACCATCCAAATCACATGTAGATACCTTAGGATTTTTTGCCTCTTTATATCCTACAACCCCTATAATAAAACCTATCTCAAATGTTCAAATGTAGTATTTATTATGATAGGATGGAGCAAACCTGACCATGATCCAACCCAAACCCTACCTCCCAACCACCCTCACTAAATCCATATATGGAAATAAATCATTGTGTAGATGAAACTAGAAACCCGATCAGTTACCCTAGGAATACCAATGTAACATACCCAACAACCCCTTTAACATAGTTGAGGTGATGGCATACTCCAATTTGGTTATAATCCCTAAACCTCATATGTATTATGTAAAAATCCATTGACTTATCATGAAATTATTTAACAAGGGAAGTAAATAAATAGCTTCCATTCATCTAAATTACTCATTCTATGGTATGCATGCATTCCTATTATGAATTCATACATAAAATGACCATTAAGTTCATGCACATTGATATCCATATAGGATTTGGAATACTCAATTCCATTTTATGTATATCGATATCCATATAGGATTGAAGAAATACTCAACTCCATTAATTATAT
>LPNX010012268.1:78260-95475 GCA_001517045.1 Pseudotsuga menziesii
AATCTCAGGTATGCTTGAACTATTTGATAAATTTCTTTGGTTTAGAAAATAATGGAAGAATATACTCTTCTTCATATGTTTTTGACCTTTTACATCTCATTTGGTATTAAATTTGATAGTTGTTTAGAAGCCTTTTGTTTAGCTTATGTTCAATGAACACTCTCATTCGACTCTTTGTGCAAAATGGCTTCATATATATCTTATAATGGCTTCACATATATCTTTGAATTTATGACTATGCATATACATAATTCACTTACCTCTACAATATTAAATATGTGTATTTGGTATTTTGACATTATTTAATATAAATATTTAATATAATAATTTTATAATAATATATTGGGCTCATTTCCAAAAAAAATGTGATATTAATCTTCTTTATTAATATTGCTTATATTTTTGGTAAATATATTTAATATATTTAAACTCTTACTATGTTAATAAAGAAATATTTATATGGGAAAAATAAGTTTGTACAACACAAACTTCTCATTTTCTGTAACTATTCATTTTTCTATTTATGTTATTTTGTTTATGTATTTATTGTCATTTACTGATGACAATATTTATCTCCAGAAATCTTGAGTAGTATTTCCATTCTATAATAAATTGGGTGCACTCTTAATGAAAAGATTATGTTCAAGCCTCCTTACCTGGATGTATAAATATTTTATAATAATATCATTCTCTCTTTACTTAAGTGGCTTTTGCATCATTCTCTTAGTACAAATTTTATTTATTTAAAGTAATCATTATTCCATTACCCATATTCATTAATAATACTAAGGGAATGTATTTTGTTTTCAATATATGATATATTGGGTACATACCCTATCGCCAAGTTAACATTCTTCGTCTTTGCACACAATTTTATAATACATAAGTAAAAAGTTTGTAATTTTTTTTTAATATTTTACTTCCATTGATATGTGCTTTTCAACCATTTTTTAAATCTTAACCAAGGTATTGGATCAACTTCCAAGATTGTGGACCAAAATGAGCAAATGATATATATTTACATGAACTTTTAATTTTGTTGCAAATTTTCACTTTTTTTAAGGTAGGGACTTTGCTGCTCACAACCCTTGTTCTATAAAGTGCATGCACATTATTTTGGTAGACACTTGTAAAAGTGCTTTTGAAATTTTAAGAAAATATCAATTCTTTGTTATTGTAAAGTGCAAGGAGTTATAAGGGTTCGTGTAATGTGAAATCACCTTTAAGTTCAAAGGGGGCTTATTTTGAGGATTTAAGACCCGTAATCATTTCAATTTCTGCAAGAGTTTGCAAATTTTGTAAGTTTGGATTATTATAATTTTTTGAAAACTATAAATTTTTAATCATTAAAAACAATTATTAGAGTGCAGTTTTGGTAGTATTCGACATTTTGAGATTGTAACAAGCAAATGTGACAAAAGTAACGGTTAAAATTAATTAATTGTATTTTTTATTGGAAACATTGATTGATACAATTGGTGACGATTGACAAAGAAACTTTATAGAATGTTATTTACCTATTTTTTAGTCATGCAAACCAAGATAGACATGTTACAAATCCAATCACAACTCTTGAATATTGAGTTAAGGGAAATGAATAATCCAAAGGAAACAAGGATTTTTGAGATAGTTTTTGTCTAGAAAAATAATTTATTTGAAGAAGATTAATCACAAGTAGAATATGCCAAAGCACAAAGTGATACACCAAGTATAAGTGAAATTGAATGTGAAGCACATCAAAAAGTACAAAATGTTCTTTCCAAGCCCATCATCAGGCCTAGGGAAGAAATGAGATACACGAAACACAGAACATGGCTTGGATATAAAAAGAAGTTACCTTTCATATTCCTGACTATTCCAAAACAAAACAAAAAATCCAATTTGTAAGTGCTAGATTCCTTCAAGAAGAATCAACTTCACCTGTTCTAGTTTGACATCAAAATACTAAGTGCCAACATTATCACCGAGTTGGTCATATGGATGATCAATGTTTGATATCCATCCTTGTCAAAACATGGCAAGAAAAATCGTTCACCAAACAAATGTTCAACACTAAAGAAACCCGCAATATTAAAAGTCCACTATGGGTGGCTTAATACTTAGCAATGGTTAACAATAACCAAGTAGTTATATACCTCTTACCCAATAATTACTTCTCAAGTAATGACCTTTCTTGCAACATATATCCTTTCAAAAATCTCTTTCACCTTAAGGGGGGGAGTCTATTGATCAAGTGAAAATGATTAGTGGTAAACCAAAAACCACCACATTGATGAAAATGGCTAGAAATCATCCAAACCACCAAATACAATAATGAATTAGCTTAGGGTAACCCACTTGAAAACCCAAGACTTCTCACCTTAAACCTGATAGGGGGGAAGATCATTGATGATAGTCAGAATTTAAGCTTCGAAGTCTTATAATTAACATTCCATGAGAAAACTGGTGAACTCAGCACCTGTCTATAGATAAAATCAACATGAAATATTGAATCCTCTTCAAATAATTATCAAACCAACATTTGGGACAATCCAACATGGAATTCACTTTCCTCTCATTCCTCTTAATTATCTAATTGGGATACATTGGGATGTTATTCCACACCTAATTGTTTCAAAATTTAGAGAGCACTTTAGTGATCCACTCATAGAGCGATGATACTACATGTTCACCAATTAGTAGAAGAATCCAACCTCTTCTAGCTAAATTACTTGTAAAATGATCAAATTGTCAAGCAGTTGGGGAATGTTCAGACACGGTAGTTGTTCACTTTTAGGATTTCATCTCTCTTCCTGTTCATTGCATATGAACAATCCAACATCCAAATTTGATGGTTTTTCAGGGAGATTTTTATTGAAGCTCAAATTGGGTCTTTCTAAGAAATCAAACTTTTTCGTCAGCGTGTATTGCTTAGTTGGTCTAGATAGCTACATTTGTGATTGAGAGGGTAATCCTATCCTATGAATTACCTTACCAATCATTAATTATTCATGTTACAATTATTTGTATTATTCATTTAGGATAATAGTGATTTATCCTCAATGATGGCTAAGTGAGTTAGTTGGGATTACCTAGGTCAATAATCATGCTTGATTTTAGTATCTAGAGAAAATCAATGTTTGAGGTGGAATCACCCATTGTACCATAAATACGTGACATTGGTGTGAATACATATGAGAACCAACACATGCCTTTTTCCATCAAAGTGCTATTTTTGTGCATATTTTATCAGTTGGTATGGTGGACTTTTACTTGCTCTATTGACATGAGCTTATTGTCTAGGATGTGCATTGATTTCAAAGGGATATCTCCTTTCGGTTCCATCTGAATCAAATTCCAATAAATAATATGGTTTATATTAGTTACATACTTCTTCAACGATGACATATGAAACATGTTATGCATTTTTATGCAAAAATGCAATGCAAGACCATATACAACATGCCATATCCTATACAAATATCAAATGGTCCACAATATCTAACCACTATCTTAGGACAAATCCCTAGCTTGGGGGAGATATTATTTAACCTAACTTTCAATAATACACCCCCCCACTCATAATTATTTGGATATTGTGCTTTTGTCTGCATAACTCTTTTGCATGTCTTTTGTTGTTTTTAAATTGCAGTTTACCTTAACCATATGTTCTTCCATTTCATTGAGTAACTTTTTCCCAACTATGACTTTGTCTGTTGGATCTTCCTAACTGATTAGAGTTTCTCGTTTTCTTCCATACAAAGCTTCAAATGGACTCATACTCAGAGAAAATGATATCCATTATTATATGCAAATTCTAACAAATACAAATAATACTTCAATTGAATGGTTTGTCCATCACATACATCCTTAACATATACTCAATGATTTGATTAACCCTCTGTGTATGGTATGTTGTACATAAAATTAAATTTGTTCTAAATAATTTGAATTTACCTTTCCAAAATTTTGAAGTAAACTGTCAATATCTACCTAATACAATTTCCTTCGGTATCCCATGCAACCTAACAGTCTCTTTCATGTAAGTTTATGATATAATAACTGCTTTATGAGTTGACTTGGTTATAATAAAGTGAGCAATTTTTGTCAACTTGTCCACCACTACCTTGATTAAACCATGTTCCTTTGTTGTATTAGGAAACTTAGTGATGAAATCAATCATCACCACATCCTATTTACACTTTGGTATTAGCAATACAGTTGTAGCAATATGCTTTGCTGCAATTGTCTTTTGGTATCCAAGTGTCTAGTATATGATACCTGATGCATCTCATTCTTTACTAATTTCCTTAATTCAATAGAATGAAGAACATACATTCTATTTTTCTGCATAAAAATTACATCCTTTTACAACCTATAACCTTCATATTCATGCTATATATTTTCTTGTTGTAATACTTGTTTTACCTGAAGGTATTATTCATTTAAGATAACCACCTCAAGAATTATGATTTACACATGGTAATGATTGGAGCTTGAATTTCATGTACTCTTTTGTTGAGTCCATCAAAAACCTTATTCTCTTTATTGTTAATATGTTTTATATCAAAATAAAACCCACAAAGAAATTCCAAGCATTGTGTTTTCTTGGAATTCAAAGTCCACTTCTCAAGCAAATACTTCAGCCTATTGCAATCTATTCTTAACTTGAATTTTCTACTCATGTGATCATGTATCCACATATTTAATGCATGTACAATTAAATAAGTTCTAAATCATGTGTAACATATCTCTTCTCATGCTCCTTCAACTTTTTGGATTCATAATAGATCACATGCTCCTTTGGCATAAGCACTCAAATTATTTCTTTGTGAGCATCTATGCATACCACAAAGTCTTCTTTTGGATCTACAATCTTGAGAGCTAGTGTACTAGTGAGAAATGTCTTTAACTATTGAATTTTTTTCACACTGTGGTGTCCATTCAAATTTGACTTCTTCTTATGCAATGATGTGATTGGATGTGCCACTTTTGAGAACCATTCTATATATATTTTGTAGTATCTATCTAGTCCCATAAATGACCTTAATTTTGAATAATTTATGGGTTTATGACATCCCATAATAGTTTCAATATTTATTGGATCTACTACTATTCCCTCTTCAAAATAATGCATCCCGAATAATGAATCTGCTTTAATTTATAAAAGGAACATTTACTGGGATTAACGTAAATTTGACATTCTCTTAGCACCGGTAGTACTAAACTAAAGTGTTATTCATTCTCCTCCTTATATTTTGAATAAATAAGAACCTCATCTAGGACTACAATGAAAAACTTATCCAAATACTACCTTAATATTACCTAAATATTCCATTCATAAAACACATAAAGGTTGTTGGTGCATTTGTTAAACCAAAAGGCACCACTATGAACTCAGTAACCATATTTGGTTCTAAAAGTTTCCTTTCTAGTGTATTCCTCTTTTGTCATCATGTGATGGTAATTTGGTCTCAAATATATCTTTCAGAAAATATTTGATCCTCGTAGATAATAAAAAAAGACATGTATTTTTGGCTAGAGGATATTTATTCCTCACAATGACCTTGTTTAACTATTTGAAGTTAATGCACAACCTCAGAGTTCCATCATTTACTTTTACAAAAAGTAATTGCGCTCCCTAAGGAAACATACTTGGGTGTATGTATCCTTTCTTCAACCATTTTTATGGTTGCATTTTTAACTCCTTGAAATTAGGTGTACTCATTATGTATAGAGCTTTGGAAACAAGTGAATCTATATGATTCAAATCAATAGATAAGTTGATGTCTTTTTTGGTGGCAATCTTGGTATTCTTCAAATACATATGTGAGCTCTTGCAATATTAGAAATTCCTCCAATCTTGGGCATTTAAATTTTTTTTGGCTATTACAGATGAGTTGCATACTACTGACACACTTTTCTAAAGCATCTCTTCAACTACAAAGATGAAATTTACCTTATGGATATAGGTGTTGGAATTCCTTTCACTATTTTTTGTTTACTTTCTTCATCAAGCCAAGTAAAGTACTTGTTACGGAAATATAATACCACATGGTGTGAATCTAAGCAATCCATTCTAATAAGAAAATCATATGATCTTAGTGGCATTATGTTCAAATCTGCAAAAGTATTAAGTCCATTCATATCTATTTGACAACCCTTTACCAACTCATTGATTTTTCTTTTTGTTCAAGTATCCAATTGAAACATCCATAATTTATCATGTTTAATGCTCTTTATCTAAAATAATTCAACTAAATTAGGAGAAATATAACTATGGCTCACTCCTAAACCATTTAAAATGAAAACATGTCGAAAGAAAACCTTATCTTCAACCTCAATCATGTTGGAGTAATGCTCTGCATGTTGGTGGTCCAAGGTTGCATATATGGGAAAATTTATAGCCACCTAATCCACAACACTTGCTTCTTGTATGTTTTTCATATTCCTCATTCTATATCCCCTTTTATGACACTCTTTAAATAAATGGTCTTCTTTGCATCCCCAACATTTGAGTTGATGCCTTGTTCCTCCTCCTGGATACTCTTCCATCATGGGACCATTTTGAGTTAGATTGTTTGTTGATATGAGTTTGGTTATTTCATGAATAAATGATGTTTAAGTCATTTATTCCTTTGATCCTACTTATCTTTATTCTTATCTCTCTAAGACTTCTGAAAATGTACCCTTTCTTTGTTCTAAGTTAGCTTAGCTTTCCAGATTGTCTCTTCAAGAGCCTTGGGTTCATCAAACCGAATTTCATATCTATATATTGATGGAAAACCAATGAGGAAACTCTGTATATTGACCTTCTCTTCTTGTATAAACACAACATATATCTACAATGGTAAAAGCTTCCTTTCATATTCTTCCATGTTCATCTTTCCCAACTTGAGTTCAAGTAATTCTTCCATCTTTGTGTCATAATAATGCTCTGATAAGTACTTTCATTGGAAATACTTCTTGAATGACCTCCATGTAATCCTATTTTCATTAATATGTTTACCTTGAACCCATTGATACCCCCAAATTGAAGCCTTTCCTTGCGATTTGTAAATGGATATTCTATCTTCCATAATAGAGGAATAATTATACAATTGGACAAATTTCCTCATTCCTGGTAACCATGCTTCAGCATATTCTCCCTTCTTTCTCTTACCATCAAAAGTGGGTAGATTAATCTTTCTAAGCCCCCTTGCAACTCTTCTTCTATGTGTCTTCTTTTATGGTGTATAGATGGAGCCATTTTTGGGTGACCCTTGGATTCCTCAAATGTATATGACCTCTAGGATGGAGGAGGTAGTGAGTAGTAATGCCTATTACTCTTGGTAGCACTCTTGGAGTGCTTGGATATTTCATGGGATATCTTATTTTAACATTCCTTAATTTCCTTCTCGTGAAATGAGGTTGGACCAATCTTCATTTTCCTTTGTAACAAATTTAATATTTGCATGAGCTGAGTCTGTGATTGATTTTGTTGTTCCAGATCTCTCAACATGTTTTCATTATTATCTCTACACCTATGCACCTTCATCTTCAAACTCTTCATTTTTTCCACCAGGTTTAATGGTTAAATGAGATTATTCTATCACTATTATACTTGGTGTCATAATTATCCACATTGATATTCAAACTTGTAACTTCTTCTTCATGACTACATGTAATTTTCCCTTCTTCCATTTTCCTTTCTCGATATTGTTCTATAAATTTGACCTGTGGTTATATCTAATGAAATACAATATTTTCAGTGTGTTCATATAATCAAATTTTTTAGATAAGATTCACTTCTAAAATCTTAAAAGAAATTTCATACACACACAAACACATATATACATACGGATGTCAGAAACTACCCATTTGACAATTTTCTCAAACAGAGGTTACATGTCCCTTTTTCTGTCTATTTCTAAAAGATTTTTAGTACCATTTTTTTACTATCAAAATATTCTTATTTACTCTCGTAATGATTATTTTATAAATGCCTATTACCATACCCCATTTTAGGTTTAGAGATTAAAGTTACACTCCTTCAAACTTAACAAATTTTCCCAACTTTTCTTGTTCCTATAACTTCTCTAAATTCCAAGGATCAACCTTTTCCACCCATTGAAGAAATTGTAAGATGAATAGAAAAAAAAAATTAAATGGGTGTTGATATCCCATATGATTCCAAATGCTAAAAAAAATCTCGATCACCAATCTTATGCTCCGATCATTTTTTGCATAAATCCATAATCATCAAATTTTACTTTTTTCACTTCTTCTAGACTTGAATTTTTAGTGAAAAAAAGATATCTCACAAAAATAGAAGAACTTCACTTCTCCTAAAGTTATTCATATCATTGAGAAGGTAAAATTTTGAGTAACTAAAATTTTCCATTTTGATATATTGGTCACTTTTACCTCCTCCAAGTTTTACAAAATGACTAAGTGTTATCCAAAATAGTGGATTTGGCATGTTTATGTATCTCTTCTCCACACCCCTTGAAAATTGGCTAAAATATCCATGTGTTATGTTGGCAAAATTCTACTTTGACACAGGTTCACCTAACATACAACAACAAACCCCAATATATTGAACCTTTTGGCATCACCTCTAAAGCATATGAAATCTCACCCGAGGTACCTATGGGAACTGTAGGAACCAGGTTTTTGCAGCAGTGAAGGATAAAAACCTGACATCCATAACATTCAACATAATAATCCAAAACTTTGATAAATAATGAGCTTCGACGGGTCATACACTTCGACGAGACAGAAAGATTCCACATAGAAATGTTAACTAGCTACGACATATATTCATCAATTAAGAAGTGTGCATATCAGTTCTAACTCTCATATTAAACACCGTTCATTCATTAGTATGCATAATAGAATAAATTAATGCAATAAATCATAACATCATCCACACACATTCAACACCATGATTTTGCGTGGAAACCCAAGAAAAGAGAAAACAACAAAAGCACTTTTTTATTAATGAGTCATAGTAAATAAGCACTTCATGTTTGTGCACGCATCCTGTAGACTTCTCTTCATCCTATATTACAATGGATATGCACACACAACCTTCATATCATTATAGCTTCCATGTGACTCTCTCATACAACATCTTCATTGCATATTCCCTTCATAGCACATCACTTCGACACAAAAGACTCAAAACTATATTACTTACACTTGCTAATTAGGTAACTAGATCCATCACTAGGTAACCCCAAAACTCCTAACCTATTACATAAATATAGGATTTTTTATAGCTCTTATCCCTGCACCCACTACTTATCCTCATATCTCTAATTGGAAAAAAATGTAATTGCTTCCTAACTAACTTCGCATTGACATCATCAAAACACCCCTCTTCCTTGTTTCTTGGATGCTTCATCTTTTGTCTAAAACCTACAATGATCCCCCTTAGTTGCAACATTTTCACCTAAGTAATTATCTCCTTGACTATATTATCCTCTGGTAATTTGCAGCAGGCTACTGTAACAACATCCTGCAACATATTGTTTTCCAATCTTAATTGATATTGATCCTTTTCCAGTTCAGTATATTGATTAAGGGTGGCGTTTTGTTACCTAAATCCAGTCATTAAGTTATATGTGGATTCTTCTCGTGCCTTTATATACTTAGTGATAATTTGTTGAAGACTATGTAGCATAAACATAGGTAAGGTAGAAAACTTGAATTCTACATAGCTTTACTGGTGAGCTTTCTTGTTCAATCCCTCCTATGAAAAATTCAATGCTCGACATACCACCTAGACTACCCTGCTTATCATATATAGAGGTACCAAATGTACTCTATGCTTGCCTCACCCACTCTCCTCATGATGCACATCTCCTTGCTGAAAAAGTGTTATTTGAATTGCTTGCACAACTTGATGGAGCTCAAAAGGTTGGTCTGTCACTCCCCCAAATAATTGGACAACCTTATCCTCTACAATATTATGAGTCTCCTTGGCTACTTTGATCGTCCTGTCAAACAAGATGTTGACATCATCATCCGTTATCGATGTAACCATGGTATGCTTCTATTCCTTTTGCTTCTTTCTCCCACCATTTGTCGAAGTTGCAACTTTCCTCTTTTAGTAAGTCCCCCATTTGTTGGTGTCATACTTGATTGTTTCCCATCATGCTATGAATTTGGAGGATCACCACCATGTCATGTAAATGTGTAATTTGATTATGACTTCCATTTTGGTTCTATGATGGCGTTCCCTCCTATCATAGATCCTACTACGACACATCTAGTGAAACTTGCTTGACATCTACAGGAACCTTCCATTCTTGTGGTCATTCTTGAACAATGGTATTCCACATCTAACTCAGTAAATTTACAGTCGGCGACTAACCAATGATGATCCATATCCCTTTGTTCCTACAAATACATATGGAGAGTCCTTGCTTTGAACCTCAAAATATATTAGAACCTCTCCATTGCTTAGAGATCTATGCGTGGTACCTTCACAATATCATGTTGGATGGCATCCTTATGCAAGTAAAATACAATGTTGTTGTCAACCTACCTCCTTGTATTATCATTGAACTAAAGGTTCGCATATCTTACAGCCAAATAAATCACCCTTTTCTCTACAGCTTAATAGTCCTTTGGATTTGTCCATGCAATAAATTAAATCAAAATTAACAACCATGAGTATTTAAAAGGTGTACCTTTATCCTAATCATTAGTGCAATCACTAAGAAATTCGTTTAGGAGGAAATTAGGATAGTGCATTTTCATTCTTTCTGCACATTGTTTCATTGCGGCAGTGATAGATGCAAGTACCTGGTTTGGGAAACACTTCCTCGGTACCTTACTTTCCATCGCCTTTGATCCAAAGTGCATTGCTTGATCATTGAGGGAAGCCACTTGCCAAATCATATCGTCTATTTTTCTTAGATATATTATATGTGTCCTTCATGCAAATGTCCAACTCCTTGTATTTCGTTTTACCAACAAAAAATCTATCAAGGTCCACCCTAGCCTAGGGTAAACTCATTATTTGTGCAACCAACTCCGAATCAATTGAAACCTTCATGTCAAGCCATAAGAATCCTCCATGCACACATAATAACAACTACTTGATGCATGCATTAACCTCAATAGTCTAACCAAAGTGTGGTATGTGCATTGATAAAAAAATAACATATCTTTCCAATCCCAAGGCCCACTCCTTAGGCTCAAGGGAAAGTGTTGCACTCTTTGTTGAACATAGCATTTGCACGTAATTATTTACCTAAATTCTGGAAACTTTACAAGTTCAAAGTCCATGCATGACAACTTATTGATACTACCCAACATATCTCCTTGTACCATGACACCCTTCGAAATGGGTGGCATCACCTTATTGTAATTTGCATTCCTAGTTATTCTAATTGTCCATGCATTCATATTCCTAGGTAGTATTTAACCAAGAAACAAGGTCACAGAACTAGACCCTTAGGATTTATCACCATGCCTACTCTTTGTTCTTCCCTTGGGGTTCATTATGCGAGAGGATGTTCGTTTCTTCTTCGACATTTCAACAAAATTCTGTGGTGATCGTATTTTCATCTCTTCTTGGATGACATGAATAAATTTTTCCATTTTAATTTCCTCAACAGATCCTTATGCCTCACTGATAGCTGGCAAATCAACTTCCATACTTGCAAACGTATGTTCTTGTCTCTCCTTACACTAATGCCGGTACTTTGTCTCTCTTAATACACTCAAGTACGTTTTGACAAACAATGAACCCAAATGCCCACCCATTGCAATTTTAATATTGCTTCTACATCTGTTTTCATTGCCAATCCCAAGATTAAATTAATAAGACCAAATACTTGAAATGATTACGATGATGACGTCCAATATGTTCACACGATTTATTCTTTTTTACCATTTATGAGAGAAAATCAACTAATCACACCACTACTTCCACCATAAATGTAGTCATTAATTCTAATTAAATGCCACTACAACATGTTACTAACCTTCGATAGAACACTACCTCATTATATACAACAAAACCCTACTTGGATTGAAATATTTAGTTTGACAAAACACATTTCAACAAAAGCACACCTAGACAAAAATAAATACGTTGACAAGAATTAGAAGTGCAGGGTTTCCAATTTTGTTGTTATTGTATAACTCAATGAAGGATTTCTTGGTTGTCCCTATAAAGTTTCAGTCGAATTCCATTAATTAATACTCCTAGGATCTCTCCATTTAGTTTCTATAATTGTAAATTGCCTCCATCTATCACATAATTAATCACATAAGTTCCCTTCCAGTGCATCCTTAGCTTACCCATATGTTTAAAGAATTTACTGTCATATAGGAGAACTAAATCTCTACACTGGAACTACTTCTTTGTAACATGTCAATCATGTTAGGACTTCTTGTTTTTCTTCTGAACTCATTGTTGAAATCCTGCAATAAATTGGTCTTCTTCTAGTTGCAACAGTTGTGACAACCTCTTTGCTATTGCACTGATATCTGACATACCTATGTATGCAAAAATTCATAGAATTGTTACATTATACTCCATTGGCATGACAGATTCTTGACCATATTCCATCATGAAGGGTTTTTGTCATGTCAACTTCTTGCAAGTTGTTCTGTAATCCCATAAAACTGTAAGGACCTTCATATCCTAGTATTCATTGTTTACATTATAGACCTTCATCAAGGCTTTCTCCAGAATTTTGTTGAAAGCTTCAATAATCTTAATTTCTTGTGGATGACATGGATTACTCTTCCTATGATAGATATCAAATTATTGTGCAAGTGCCTCAATATTATTGTTGACAATGTGAGTCCCTTGATCACTCAATAAAATTCGAGGACACCCAAACTTTGTGACTACATTTTCAAATCGGAACTTCACAGTAGTTGCAACACTACAATCTTTCACTTGCACAACTTTATCCCATCTAGTCATTTACTAAGTCTGTCAAAGTTATAATGTACCTTGCTCATGTCCTATTTCCAATGGGATTGATTGGACCCACGATACCAATTACAAACCAATTGTTGAAGGCCTGCAATGTTAGGTAGAATATTAATGGAATCTCATCCTTCCTAGAGGGTTTCCCGATCCTACGACATATGTTGTAGGATCTACAATACTCCTTTGCATATTTATGCAAGGTAGGCCACCACAATCTGTCCCTTTATATATTTTGCAATAGTAGATTTTCCTACATAGTGACCTCTTGCAACACGATCATGAGCTTCATCCAAAATCATAAGACCCTCATGTTCCATAACACATTGACACAAAACCCATTTGGACCTAACTTGTACAACTGACCAACTATCAACTGATAATCCATAACGTTGACAACCAATAGTTTCTTATGTACTATAGTATACCATTCTGGTGCCATAGTTGTATTAAAGAAGTGAGTAATTTCTTCAAAATACTCATCTACAATTATAACCGAAAAGAGTTGCGCATCAGGGAGGTCATCATCTAAGTTATATGGCTCTTCTCCTCTCTCTAACCTCGACAGATGGCCAGGCTCTACATTTAGCCTTCCAGGATTAATGATAATCTCAAAATCATACTCTTGGAATAGTGGTAACCATCTGCATATTCCCACCCCCCACTAACACTGTCTTGTTGACCAGGTACT
Source organism: Pseudotsuga menziesii (assembly GCA_001517045.1). NCBI lineage: Eukaryota > Viridiplantae > Streptophyta > Pinopsida > Pinales > Pinaceae > Pseudotsuga > Pseudotsuga menziesii. The sequence goes on from LPNX010012268.1 coordinate 91,871, forward strand.
TTAAAGCAGAATGGTCGATAAAAATTTTAAAATGACCTCCTAATAAATACTATCTGAACTTTTGTAACACATATACGATAACTACATGTTCAATTTCTATCGTAGTGTAGTTTCTTTTTGTTGTAGATAATTTTCCACTCGCAAATGCAATTGGATGATCAATAGACCCTTCAACTGGCTAAGCCATAACCACACCCAGAGTAATGGACAATGCATCAACATGCACATGGAATTCCCTTTTCCAATCTGGGAAATTTAAATTCGGTGTTGTGACCATTTTCTCCCTCAATCTGTTAAGGCTCTGTAAACACTCTTTATTCCACTCAAAATTAGTATCTTTCTTCAACAACTTCTCCATAGGGGTGATGATTTGTGCATAACCTCTTATAAGTTTTTTGTAGTATCCTGTTGTTAGGATTAATTAATCCTCCTTTGTCCAATATAGTCTATTGGTCTATTTTCCTAACTTAGGGGGTAATTATTACTATACTAGAGTGTGGGGGACACACATAGAGTTTATTTTCCACTTATTGCATGTGCATGCATGTGTTTATGTGACTATGAGACTAATCCCTACAATATGGGAGACCACTCTGAGTGCCACCATCAACCTCCATCAATTTGTCATGGTTGGTAAGCATTTATGTTGAGTTAACCTCCAATTACAATAAGTTAGATCAGTTTCAGTTAGCCTAGCACTAGTTTTGCATGCATGAAGGGAAAGTGGTGCATTTTCCCCACCTACCTCATAAGTTAATGGATTGTAGACTGATTTAGACATCTGGATTTAGACTAGTGAGTTCCAGCAGTGATAAAGACACGTTGAGTTAGCTAATCAATCAGGTTTAGTTGGTAGATTCGAATCCTATCCACATGATTTGAATTATACTTATTGTAACACCATTGCATTAGTGATTAATGAATGAATATTAATGTTGTGATTATTTGAGCAATTCTTGTCCAATTTATCTGAAATTTGTGGCATGAATTTCCCATTCAGTGAACATTTTCTTTGATTATTCCACTACATAATTCCCTTCCTATAACTTTCATATTTTCCTGTAGATCAATGGTTCACAAATTTAACATGGTATCAGATCCTTATTCAGCATATCAGTAAGTCTTTTCTGATCTCCATTGTACACCAAAAGCAACTAAGTTTCCACATAAATCTTGTAATCATAACATTGATCCCTCTGGATTATGTTCAGAGAAGTCTATCCAAGTGTGACGGACTCTGAGAAAGTGTACATGTCGAGGTGGAAAGGATTAAACTAACATATAATTGTGAATTGAATATGTTTTGTACTGTTATTTGCAGGTACCTATGTAGATTCTTGAGGAATTAACTGATCAACATACAGAAATATAAATTATTCAACTCTCGTACCTTGAATCCTTACACCCTTCAACTACACTGATTGGAGGGAAGATATGTAGGTAGCCTTGCATAAGCTTGGTCTGTTTAGGATGATAATGGGTAGAGAAACTGAGCCCCAACAGTATGTTGAGAAGAAATTGTTTTTGAATTGGCTTGATGAAGCCTTCAACTTCATGTGCACTCATATCTCCCGGGATCTTTTGTTCCACCTTGAGGGACTAAGGAATCTTGGGATAAGATTGAATATTTGTTTTGTAAACAAGAAGATATTCGAGGGAATATTTTGGATAATGATCTCATTGCTCTACATCCTTGCAGTTTCGAATATATTAGGAAATTCTTTATAAAATACAAGTCACTAGTACTGCAATGCAAAAAATGTGGATTAGAGAGGAAAGATGAGCATCTTGTGTTGTTAGTGCTAAGCAAGATTGGCTCAGAGTACTCAGTATTTCTCTCTACATTCCATTCCGGAAGAGCTTCCATCCCTAATTGGAAGAATCCTTCTCTAGATTCTTTTGATGAGTCCTTAATACAAGAGAAAGATAAATTGGTTCAAATGAGAGTGATTCAGACCTCCAAGAATCAAGGAATCTTAGTGACAAACTAAAACAATGTGAAAGAAAGAGGGAAGCAAAAAGGGAAGGAGACCAAAAACACTGATTCAGATCCAAAGGAGAATCAGAGATATTCCGATGGAGCATCAGGTTCCAAGAAAAAGAATAAATTCGAGAAGACTAAGTGTACATACTATCTAGGTAATTTTTAGTGGCAAAATTTCACCAATTGGCTATTTTTTTGGTTTTTTTCAAAAAATAAATTCGCTATTTGGTGTTTAATACCACCTATATCTACATAAAATATGTTTTTTCATCATAATTATACATTTCAGTGTTAATTTTATGTTTCATATTTAATATTCTCCTACCTATCTATAAGCATGTTTCTTCAATCTAGAACAATCGCCTAGAATACTATAGTTAAGTATAATATTAGAATCCTTAAAAAATACCCTGCATACTGTATGAGAGGATTTCATCCAGAGAATCAGTGCATGAAGAAGACCATTGACCAGTTGCTAACACTCCTTGAACAAAACAATATTTCCCTTCCACAAGGTGTAGAGATGTTTGAAGCTGGAGAGCAAAATGAAGAATATGAGAGGTGCCATGCTTTGAAAGCATACTTCACTCAGTCGAAGGCTTACTTGATAGATTCTGGAGCATCCAATCAAATGGTTTCCTCGAAAGAATCTTTCACTACTCTGAATATCTTATTAGAACCTATCATTCATATGGGGGATAATTCATAAATCCCACCTGTTGGGAGAGGTTCTATTAAAATCGAGCATGGAGAGTTCAATCATGTACTCGATGTGCCCTCTCTTGCAGCAAATTTGTTATATGTTTATCATATGACACATACTGGCTCGCCAAAGCAAGTTGTATTTGGTCCTGACTCAGTGGAGATCTTAGATATCTCAACTGGGAATATTATAGTGAAGGGTGTTGAAAACCATGCCTCCAAGGCATATAAATTCTCACACTTTCTTCCATACTAAGATCTAGCACAATCACATCAACCATTTGAAATAAAGGGAAGGTAAAAACTCTCTTTCATCTCCATTTGTAGATAATGATATGTTGTCTAAAATTTCAGTTTCAGAAGATGAGGAACAAGATCAACATGAGCTTGATATTGAGAATGTACCTCAAGATGATCTAGATCTAGATCCAGTTCCTATTCTGATTTAGAAGCCTAAATGGGCTTAACAGATCATTGAAGCATATGGGAATGTTGATGGGGATCCAGTTGATAGAAGAAGAACGAGGTCCTAGTATTAGAATGAACATTCTGCACTCTGTCACATAGCTTTGCTACCTAAAGAGTGGTGCAACAAAATTCCAGATATATGCTACTTGATGATGAAGATTGATCCACAATTTGGCCCATTGATGAAGAAAATGGATCATTCCATTCCTCCTCCAAAAAGAAGAGACAGAAGAAAAATTCAATATATTGGAAGAAGATTGAAAGGTTCACATGCATGGTCCCAGTATGATGATGCATAGAAGAACCATGATTCCGCATGGCTAATCCATAGAGTTGCACATTGAAACATTTTTTTCACAAGTTTTTGCTCAAAGAGAAAAAAATTCTCTTAAGTAGTATAACGTGTTTCCTGATTCCTGCTTATTTTGAAGAGCGCGGGGGGGAGGGGGGG